>BQNB010047904.1:0-38786 GCA_026074375.1 Tanacetum coccineum
CAAGTAAGGAATAATTATTTTGAGAATAATTATGTACTTTGCGTATTTTATTTTTATTGGTCACGTAAAAGGGTTACGTTTCGCGATAAAATACATTTGGACGCACCCCGGAAATACCTAGACTTACCTAGACTCAAACCAATACCCACTTTGAAAACCTAAAGTCGAAATTTAATCAAGTCTTGTACTTATATCACCTTAATGTCGAATATAGGCATGTAAACTCACAAAAATCGTCCTTGGTGAATTACTTACTAGCAAAATCTCCCTAATGATCCTAAAAGGTACATGTACATATACTAGGTAATTAATTTGTGTCCTAATGGTTCCCTAATGATGCTTGACACATTGGGTAATAACCCATTTCTTTGTTTTTGCTCTCCTTGTGTCGCGAACTAACAAGAAAAGAACACAAACCCAAAAGATTTCCTAGCTAAGCAAATCTTGTACATCTTTAGCTCATTAAAGCTTGTACTTATGGTGGTTTAGCAAAAACCATGAGTGATTAACTAGAACTCTTAAAAACCGCCCTCTAGGGCACGACTCGGTTTGGGTGTGGACTAGGAAAGCTAACTAAGCTCATTCCCTATAAATACACACTCACAACTACACTTAACAAAGTTCTAAACCTCTAAACTCTCTCTCAAAGCTAAGAACCTTTTCTTTCTTCTCTATACATTCGGATTCCAAATAACCAAGCCAAATCGCGACCCACTTAGATCACTAAGGACTTAAGAAAACCTCTAAGGTCACGTACAAGGTTGTTAAGGCGTGTACGCGAGCCAAGGGTCGAGTATACCAAGCTTTGAAGCTTAAAATCATACACGTTTGGGTGTAACAAGTCGGGTTTACGTCTAAAGTTACCATCAAGGAGACTAGGACTATTGTAAGTCATTCTAGGTCCTCTACGTTGTCCTTCATACTCATATATCGTTAATTGATCCTAGTTTCGCTTATATTTCGAGTTTAAAACTCAAAGTTACGTGAAACATGCATGGTTCGACCCATGCATGGTTCACGCACACTTTCATGTCACAAAACCACCTTGTGTGGTACCATGCACAAATAACTACACGTAAACTAATGTTGTAATCACGACATGAGGGTATGGAAACATATATTCGATAATAAAGAACGTTTGCATGTCGCGGGTCACGCTAGGCACTCTTATTTGATGCTAGACAATTTGACGAGACCATATAACACGCTAATAAAACCATTCGGGCCTCACTAGAACTCCTATCGGGTTTTCTATCGAGTCCAACGCGAGCCCAACGCGAGCCCAATACGAGCTCATAAGCCACAATAAGCTAAACAGCTTATTCGTGTGCTTATACGCGGCTTAATGAGCTTAATATAGACTTAAGAACCTAAATGGACCCTTCGTATTTCTTTTAAAACCAAACGAACCCTTAACGGGCCATCTAGCCCATTACCGAGTCCACAAAATAAGCCATACGCCACGAATAAGCTCCCACAGCTTATTCGAGAGCTTAAGCAACCAATAAGCCTTCTAAAGATCCTAGAAAGGTCATTGGACCCAAGGGGATTAAGGCTAAACCCCTAGAACCCTTACCGGGTTACTATCGGGCCCAATAGGCCCAACAATGAGCTTATTAGCTTATCGAATAAGCTACATAAGCAACGAACCTCCTAAGGGCTTATTGAACCTTCATGTGCTCAATGGACCCGAATTAACCCAACGAAACACTCTAAAACCCTTAACGGGCCCAAGACCGGCCCATTAGAGATGCTTATTAGCTTATTGGCTTATTTGGAATAAGCTGAAAAGAAAACAGTTTGTTCGGCTTACTACAAGTTGGAAAAGCACTAGGAAAAACCTAAAAACTCTAAACACTCTTATCGGGTTAAGTTATTGGGCCCGTAAGCCCAATAAGCCCGAAATAAGCTCCAATAAGCTCCCCGAGCTTATTTTGAGCTTATCAGACTCTACTGACCTTATTGGACCCTTTTCAACTTAATAAAACCGTTTCGGACCCTTAGAACCCTTATTGGACCTTAATGGGCCCGATAAGGCCCATTAAGCCATAATAAGCTCGTTAGAGCTTATACATAAGCTATAACGGCTTATACGGATTATTGGGACAAAATTTAACATAATGCCACTTGTTGACAATTATTCGGGGTTAAAATGAAATTTTCGCAAGTCTAAGGACTAATAATGCAATTTCCGAAACATAAGGGGGTAACCTTGTCATTTTTCGAAATACAATAACTCCAAGGACTGTTTTTGTCGAATTTGGAAACTTAGGGATTTAAGTAAAACCATAAGGACCTAAGTTGTAAATTTCGGAAGTTAAAGGACTAGTTATGACTTTCTCGCAACTAGAAAGTTTAAAACGTAAATGTTATTACTTTATAAACCTAGGGACTAAAAGGTGACAACTAAAAACCTACGGCTACGTTGTGAAACAAAAGTGAAATAGATGAAACACTTAACACGTCGGTCGAACATTAAGATATTCGGACATCGAACGGGTTTAATAACAAATTAATAAATAAAGTATATTTATTAATAATGATTTCACGTTTCTCGAGAACCATCGACAGTATAAATACAATAATCTTGTGCGTCACCACACAAGTGATCACGGTATATATAAACTTAAATGGGATTTAGTTTATACAATGAGTCGTTAGCTTAAATGTGTAAACTAAGACTTGACCGTACTTACTTAGGTACTTAACGGTGTGATCCACTGCTTACTTGGATATTTGTTATCATTCAGAGAACTACCGGCTAAGGTGAGTTCATAGCCCCATGCTTTACAATTATTTAAATGATTTACATCCTTGGGGTGATAACATGCTTTGTTTTACAAACTGGACGTAAGTGTACATTTTATACCATGATTACGTGTTTGCCTAAGTTACCATAACCCATTATTCCATGATCATGAACTGTTATATTGCATAGATGTGAATGGAATTACATTGTGTGGGCGACGAAGTTAATGGATAGCTCTATTAGGGATTGACAATCCCCGTTCGTTGACTAGATAACACTGGGAACGAACGCATACCCATGTCGAATCTGGGATGTTGGCAGGGTGCATATCATTCACGGAAACACCTACTTGGACAAATTATATTGCATTCATACATGTCGAGCTTCGGAGTCATGAGCTTTAGGGAAAACGTAATTACATTTTTTAATTGATGTTTGCATTGTTGCTTAATCAAACACAGGAAATCATGCCGGTCCTAACCATCGATTTACATAAACCTATGAATTTCATTCACCAACTTTATGTTGAACGTTTTAAGCATTTTTTTCAGGTCCAATAAGGCACGAGTGCGATGATACTTGGAGTCAATAATTGGAAAGACAACACTTAAGATTAGGGTCTATACACTTTGGGGACAATTGTTATAACGAAATCTTTCACTATTTTGTTGAACTAATTGAAGCCATGACTTATGAAACAAAACAAGTATTTTGCTACTCCAATGTCTCTAGTCGTTCTCAGAACATGTGCAATTGACCCATAATGTAACAGTCCTCGGATATTCAACATTTTCCCGCTGCATACTCAATTATGAGTGGGGTTAACATTCCACAAAGGTGCAAAGATACAAGATGGCGTAGAGGATTTGTGCTGTGAAGACTCCAAGATTCTCCAAGATCACTATGTCAAATACAAGTTCAAGGAACAAGCTCAATCCAAGAAGTCAATGATCACTACAACATATTCACAAGAGAAAGTCAAGAGTACGAGCTAAAGACTAAGGATAAAGCATAGTATGCTAGGTTTAAAGTTTGTAAATTGGAGTGACCTCCCTTAGGGGGAGATTGTTGGAAACACGAAAAGTGTCGGTCACTTCCAAAGTTGTAACAAGTCTTAGCTCGTAGTTAGTATAAGGATTAGATTAGTAATCTAGTCCGGCCCAAGGCCCATGGGTGGCCCAACTCCAGCCCATGGCCGGCCAAATGTAGTATAAATACACCCTCTCCTAGTCTTGGAGAGGGTTGGTTGTTCCATTTGTTTTCCATACATTTCATTAATACATCATCCATATTCCATCCAAGTTTCTCTAACAATCCAACCCACATCTCACTTATTGTTCTTGGTTGATCTTAAGATTACTAGTATTCTTCAAAAATAGAAAGAGAGAATTGTGAGTAAAAGGAATTGAGAGAAATCAAAAACCAACAGAGAGATTTTGTGAGCTAAAATGTTAATTTGATGATGAAAAAGATGATTAGAATGGAATTGAAGTTAATGCTGGTGATTCAAAGTTAATGCTGCTAGGCATAAACTTACTGCTGCTAGGGAAAGTTAATGCTGCTAGGCATAAACTTACTGCTGCTGGGGAAAGTTAATGCTGCTAGGCATAAACTTACTACTGCTGTTGAAAGTTAATGCTGCTAGGCATAACTTACAACTGCTGGTGAACGTTAATGCTGTTGAGGGTAGTTTTATAAATACTTTGATTAAGGGTTTCATTCACTCATTTAATCGATTTCATTCAATCATATACTCTCTAATCACAAACCCTAACTCAATTTCATCATTCATCATCAAAACCCAACACAATGACGACCCTACAGTTTGCTGATACTCATAATTTAGTCGCGTTTTTGGCTAAACCCGCTGAAAGTGAGGGGTTTGAACAAGTTGTTGATTTTCTGAATGCACACACCATAAAGTATGCTTTAACCGTTAATCCCACTATATATACTTCGTGTATTGAACAATTTTGGGCTACTGTCAAGGTGAAAACGGTCAATGGGGAACAACAGTTACAAGCCCTAGTGGATGGGAAGAAGATAGTTGTTACTGAAGCATCTGTTAGAAGAGACCTTCAATTGGATGATGAGGAAGGTACGGATTGCTTGCCTAATGCTACCATTTTTGAAGAACTTACAAGAATGGGGTATGAAAAACTTTCACAGAAGCTAACTTTCTATAAGGCATTCTTTTCCCCTCAATGGAAATTTCTTATTCATACTATTTTGCAATGCCTAAGTGCTAAGACTACTGCATGGAATGAATTTAGTAGCACTATGGCTTCTGTAATTATCTGTTTAGCCACAAACCAAAAGTTCAACTTTTCCAAGTATATTTTTGAAAGCATGGTGAAGAACTTGGATAATGCTGGTAAATTCTTGATGTATCTAAGGTTTATACAAGTCTTTTTGAATAATCAATTGGAGGGGATGTCAAGTCACAAGAGGATTTATGTTACACCCTCTCACACAAAGAAGATTTTTGCTAAGATGAGAAGGCAAGGAAAAGACTTTTCTGGAAGGGAAACACCCTTATTTCCAACCATGGTGGTTCAAGCTCAAAAAGAAATGGGTGAAGGTTCAGCAATGCCAACTGATCCCCATCACACACCCATTATTACTCAACCTTCATCATCTCAACCTCAAAGGAAACAAAAATCTAGGAGGCCTAAGGAGAAGGACACTCAGGTACCTCAGTCTAGTGTTCCTAGTGATCCTACAAATGTAGCAGATGAGGCTGTCAATGAGGAGCCTAGTATGCAACTTAAGGAATTGATGGATTTTTATACCAAATTGCAACAAAGAGTGCTTGACCTGGAGAATACAAAGACTGCTCAAGCTCAGGAGATTACAAGTTTAAAGAAGAGAGTCAAGAAGTTAGAGAAGAAAGGAAGGTCAAGAACTTATAAGCTCAGAAGATGATACAAGGTTGGTAGATGTGCAAGAGTAGTTTCCTCTGATGAAGCTAGTTTGGGTGATCATAGGGATGCATCCAAACAGGGGAGGAAAATTCATGATATTGATGCTAATAAAGACATCACCCTAGAGAATGTTCATGATGCTGAAATTTTTGATGTAAATGATTTACATGGTGATGAGGTGTTTGTTGAAAAAGAAGTTCCTGTTAAAGAAGTTAGTAATGTTGGTAAAGTTAATACTGCTAGCATTGCTACAATAGTTAATGTTGCTACAATAACTGAAGATGAAATAACTTTGGCTCAAGCACTGACAGAATTGAAAAGTGTAAAACCTAAGGTTACTACTGCTACAACAACAACTACTAAAGGAATTCATCTTCAAGAGCCAAGTGAATCAACAACAACAATAACAATTCCTTCAAAGGACAAAGGTAAAGGTATAATGGTTGAAGAACCTTTGAAGATAAAGAAGAAAGATCAAATCAACTTTGATGAACAAAAAGCTATAAGATTACAAGCTGAATTTGATGAGGAAGTAAGGCTTGCAAGGAAAAAAATGAAGCCAATGTAGCCTTGATTGAAGAATGGAATGACATTCAAGCTAAGATTGAGACTGATTTTGAATTGGTTCAAAGACTGTAAGCAGAGGAGCAAGAAGAGTTGATTGTTGATGAGAAGGCTACATTATTTCAACAACTCTTAGAGAAAAGAAGAAAGCACTTTGCAGCTAAGAGAGCAGAGGAAAAGAGAAATATACCACCTACAAGAGCTCAACAAAGGAGTATTATGTGTACTTACCTAAAGAATATGGCAGGATGGAAGCCCAAAGACTTGAAGAGCAAGTCCTTTGCAAATATTCAAGAATTGATTGACAAAGCCTTCAAGAGGGTGAACACCTTTGTTAACTTCAAAACAGAGTTGGTAGAAGGCACTGAAATGGAAGAAAGTTCTAAGAAAGCAGAGATAGCACAAGAAAGCAGTTTAAAAAGAGCAGGAGATGAGCTAGAACAAGAGAATGCAAAGAAGCAGAAGGTGGATGATGATCAAGAAGCAGCTAAGTTGAAAGAGCTCATGAAAATTATTCCTGATGAAGAGGAAGTAGCAGTTGATGCTATACCTTTAGCTACTAAACCTCCAAGCATTATTAACTGGAAGATTGTTAAAGAAGGAAAGATTAGATACTATCAAGTTATAAGAGCTGATGGAAGTTCAAAGAGGTACTCAGCCTTTATTCAAATGCTTAAAAGCTTTGACAGGGAAGATTTGGAAACTCTGTGGAAATTGGTTAAAGCTAAGCATATGTATACAAGGCCAGAGGAGGGCTATGAGAGAGTGCTATGGGGTGATCTAAGGACAATGTTTGAACATCATGTAGAAGATGCATTGTGGAGGAATCTACGAGAAAACAAAGTGTTGGTTTGGAAGCTATTTGATTCCTGTAGAGTACACTTTGTGAGGCTTTAAAATCTGCATGTCTTTATGTTGGTAGAGAAGAGATATCCCCTTTCACCTGCTACAATCACATATATGCTGAATAAGAATCTGAAAGCTAATCATTTGAATGAAATGTGTTATCAGCTTCTTAAGCTCATCACAAAGCAACTAAAGAATCAATGGAGTGTTTGGACGTATCCTCCTGATGATTAATCAAGCTTTTAATGAAGAAACTTGGTGATTTTGAAGATAAATATCAAGTTTAGGGAAGGATTGTTGGGATTACTTCTTGATGATCTTAGATTTACTTTTGGTGTGGTGTTACTGCTGCTAAGCATAAATTAGTGATGTTAGTAATCTTAATGAAAAATATGCTAAGTAGTTAGTACTGCTAGTTCATAGTTACTACTGCTAGTGTAACTTAGTACTGCTAGTGTATATTAGTACTGCTAGTATATGTTAGTACTGCTAGAGTAAAGTTAGTACTGCTGGTGAAGATTGAAGAAAATATTCTAAGTAGTTACTACTGCTTGTACACAGTTAATGCTGCTGGTGTATAAGTTACTACTGCTAGTGTTCAGAGTTAATGCTGCTGGTACAAAGTTACAACTGCTGAAAGATTACAACTGCTGAAAGGATAAAGACTGCTCAGAAAAGATAAAGATTGCTTAAAGATCAAGATTACTTAGTTGATAAGGATTGTTATTTATAGAATAGATATCTAAGAATATTTTAAGTTTTTGTAATATATTGTAAATCGACTAGGACTCCTTGGTGTATAAAAGGAGGACCTAGGGCATAGAGTTCTATGTATCAAAAATGAGTCATTCATAGAATTGTCATAGCTTCAAGGTTTTGTAACCCTAATACTAGTTAGAGTATTTGTATTAATATATTGAAGCTTTTGTTTGTTAATATATGTGTTCATTAGAATTACTGTTTCATTAAAAAATTCTTCTTATATTAAAGATTAGATTCCGCATAATCTTTAGTATTATCAAACAAAGTTTCTATCATAAGTTGTGTAGGATTTATCTTGCATAACTAAACTTTACACAAGCTAAGGAATTCAAGATCCATTAAAGTGGAATCAACACAGTTCCTTCACTTGAGGATGTAGGAGTGTCTGTTAACTCATCGAGAACCCTTGGTTTAGTATTAGTTCCTTCACTTGAGCCTCCGACATGCGATTGACTTCTAATTGACTTTCTGCTGGCTTTAAGTGCTTCCATCATGTCAGCAGCAAGTTGTTCTTCAGGAGTTAGAGTTAGAACACCCTTTAGCTTCTAAGACGGATCATAAGACAACTTCTTTGACATGCTAGACGTATCTCTGAAAGCAATACCTGATGGTCTTTTTCTAGCTGGCTCTGGGTCAAATTCAGTCACAATTCATTCATGAGTAACATGGACTTGCCTTGTTGCTTCTTCTTCTACAGCTTCAGTTAAGCTCATAGATTTTCCTAACTCCAAAGCGATGTCTGGTTTAGGAATGATATTATCATCTGCAGATATTGAGACTTTCTTCTTGATTTCTTCTACTACTAGTTTGTTTTCTAGCAGGTTCAGAGTCGGATTCTTTAGACATATCAACAGCTGCCTCAGGAGTATCTGTAGTCTTCTTCTATCGTGACCCTTTACCTTTGCTCTTTTTGGGAGGAAGTAAGCTAGTGGATTATTTTATAAACATCTGATAAGACTCTGATTGCTTTATTCACTCAGTCAGCATAGTCTCAGGAATGGGAAGTCCATATTCCTGAAAGTCTTCGCCAATTCTGACAAATTTCAGTCTACTTACAATACCATCATCTTTAATTGTGTGGGTATGTAAATATTGTAGCTTGGTGAGGGATTGGTGTTTTGAGAGGAAGTGATTGCTAATGATTTTGGTGAACCTGGGGTAAGGCAAGTTTTCACATCTGCCTTTCTTCAGCTGCCTATAGTTGATTTAGAATGAAGAGTCTTCCCAGATCAATTCAGGGTAGCCAACATTTTCCTTGTAGAACATTCCTCATAGGATGTCAATCCTGGATTTCCCCAGCCTTTCATTGCTTACAGCTTTTTCGGAAAGACACTTGTTGATAATAGCAGCCGGAGTTCTCCATGGTTGATGCATGTGGTCCACATACATGCTGGGATGCTTGTATAGTGGACTTTGGCAACCAAGATCAAGGCGGAAGGTAAGAGTAGTCTCATCATCTGGAACTTCAGTAAAGTCTACACCTTGAACTCTTGGACAGATGTTAAGAATCTTCCTAAACACTTCAGCATCTACCAAGCACTTCTTGTTTGCTAGAAGAAACTCATAAGAGTTTGTGCCTAAAACCTTCTTAATAGTGTACCAAAACTGCTGCATAAAGATTCAGGGACTTCAGCAGAGATGGTGAATGCCTTGTAGTAGGTAGAGTTCTTGATGACATTGATGATTACTTGAAAAGTTTCTTCCTTTTATGGCATAATTGTTTCCAGTCTAACATTGGAGGTGTTAATCTCGACTCTTTCCTTTGTGGGAACCCACTTTTTATCACGAGCAGTCACTTGACGAATTTCTTCTTGATTCATGATTCTGCTTAAGAATTAATCAATACAGTTCATATACACAACATATATATTTTACTGATTAACTTGATTATCCTTGATGATTTGATTGATTAGAGACTGTGATTAGGTTTCATGCAATTATGTCCGTATTAATGCACTCTGTGAATAAAGTCAACTAAGGTCAATGGTTAAGGTCAACTTTATGAATAAAGTCAACTCAAGGATAAGAAGTAACTATAACCGCGTATCCGAGATGCACCGACTTAAATTAGATGCATCTCTATAATCTTAAATGCATTATAATGCATCATAATGTGTATCATGAAGTAACTATAACCGCGTACCATGAAAATCAATTTGCACCATCTACACATCAAATTAACTTTCGAAACTCAAAATGGTGCATCTAGATGAATAGAAATGCATCTAATGAAAGTCGTTGCATCTCAAATGTGTGGTTTTAGTCACTTCTCACCACTTCTTATTTTAATTTACTTCTCACTGGATCCCTACTATATATATATATATATATATATATATATATATAGGAAGGTTAAAATAAAAAGACAAATATTCGTGAGAAGGATAAAAAGAATTTTTTTTTTAAAAGTTCTCGAAAAATTCAAAAAAAATTCCATTAAATCAGGTATGTTGGTGCATAAAACTTTTGTAAAAGAAGTTTTTCTAATTTTGAGTTTTTATACGTTTTTTTAATGCACAAAAAAAGAAATTTTTATGACCAAAAATATTTTGATGCACAAATTTTTCGACTTGTTATAGTTTGATGCGCAATAAAATTTTGATGCAAAAAGTCAAAAGAAGTTGGGTACAAAAACGAATTTTTGATGCACAAAAAACCGATTTAATGCACAACGTTTTTTTTCATAATTTTTTTTCGGCAAAACTATTCAATTTTAGAAAAACTTCATTTACAACTTTTTCATGCACCAACATACACGATCTTGTGGAATTTTTAAACTTTTTTAAAAAAAATTCTTTTTTATCCTTCTCACTGATATTTGTCTTTTTATTTGATCTTTATCATATATATATATATATATATATATATATATATATATATATATATCACGACATGTTTCGCACAGTTTGAACTTTACATATTTAACACAAACAACTCAAATCATTAAAAAGCGTTTTAGATTCTCACAAGATTTAAACACAGTTTGAGTTCATTCATGAGAATTCGAGCATACACAAAAGGAGAACACATAACAAACAATCTATAAGGCAACTAAAAGGAACAATACTCCTCCTTAGAGACTTAAAGCAGATAACCCACACATTTAGCATACCACTTAAGTATACATTCAACCGTTTTTGATATTTTCGCACCTAGGAAGTACTTTACCAATCAAAAGAGATCTTAGGAAGCTAAATACTCGTTAAAAAGGTATAATTATTCAATAGTGAAGCTAATAAACACGAACCCACAAATAATTACACAAAAACTTACATGTTTCGCATCATTCATCACATAAAAATCGATCTTACTCACACATGACAAGGAGTTATCAAAAACCGTTATACACGAGGCTTAAACGCATCCTAATGAACAAAACCCCTCAACTAATTTGAAGAAACCTCAACTTTTAATTTCAAGAACCCTAAATCGTTTTCTAAGGATTACAAGTGCAAAAAGGAGTTTTAATCCAATTCGTTATACCAGAGTAATGTTTTAGAGATGCTAAACATGTTAGAGTGTACCTTAAATCTTGAAAACGAGATTTGATTTTGGCCTTTGACGTGTGCGAGATATGTTTGAGAGAAATATGATGTGTTTGGATTTGTGTAAAAGAGTGTGTGTGTGCGATTTATGTATCAAAGGAGGATAACCGGCCAATTTTTAAGAAATGGCACAAATGGTCCTTGTAGTTTATTTATTCTTCTATTTTATTTTTAAACTTAACAATAAGTCTAAACCTTTTATAGAAATGGCGGCTTAAGTCCTTTAAGTTGCAAACTTAGTTTCTAATTCCTAGATTTAGCCATTTAGTCCCTAAAAGCTAAAACAAATAACATCTTAAGACCAATTGAGTTACAAATACATTAACTCCCCTTTAATTAATGATCTGTTATTGTTATAAACTTTTCCTTTTATTCTGGTATGAGTTTTTGTTAGGATTTCATTTTATGTGACGGCATTACGGAATTACCATAGTTTATCATAGTCACATACGCAGGGACTAGATTAGGCAAGATTGCATAGTTTAGTACTGTATGGACTATATATACCCATCCAAGGCTTCCATGGAGGGGTTAAGACTCTTGTAACATTTTCATATTTCATATTATTTACACACATTTGTTTCTCCCGCACTTTCTCTTTCTAGAACTTGGCTAATCCTCTAGTCATTCGATTGTGTTATGATTTCCAATATCCTACAATTGGCATCAGAGCCTAAGTTTCGTTCTTGAGTCGGGTTACAATTTATGGTCTGGTTGGTCTTGTAATTTTTATCATTAAATTTGTCACATCGTATTGTATTATGTTTTGTTGCTGTCTCGGTTAACTGTTCAGATCAGGTCACTGCTGATAATTTTCGTGTATTTTTTTTGTGTGAAAAAAAAACTCATGAAAATGATTATTAAATGTTGGTCTGCTTCTATTTTTCTTACTGGTTGTTAGCTGTTTTGTAACAGTTTCTTTTTTGTGGTTTTTGGTTCTTCTTCTTCTAAGAAACAGTCACGAAAAATAGCCAGTGTTGTTTATTGTTGTTGCTTATAAGTTCTGTCATCATACTGGTTTTTCATCTGCTATTTTTTTTACTTAAATGACTATGTTCGAGCTTTTTTTATGGGTTTCTTCTTAGCGAGTTGAACAAAAAAGATCCAAAATTTCAGGAAAAGTACAATAGTACGACTGTGACAGGTAGCGAGTTGACAGTTCAGGGTAGCGAGTTGGCAATTAGCGAGTTGATGAACAGGTACAAATTGAAGACAAATCTCTATGGTCAAAGCCAAATGAAACGCTGCCCAAATTTTCTCTAAGCAGCGAGTTGCTTGGCAGCGAGTTATACTCATCAACCCAAACCGAGTCAACTCGGTATTTACCGAGTTGACCCGGGTCAACTCACTGAGTTGAGTCTAGGTCTATACAGAAAGGTAGAAGAATGACAGACTCAAAAAATATTAACAATCAACAAACTACAACAACTCAGATTCAATAAACAACACAATCAAAATCCAACTATAATACCACACAATCCAACTCCACTAACTTAAATCCCTTTGTCACATCTAATACAACAAATCCATGACCTAACTATCCTATCATCATAATTTTATCATAACTCCTCCAACACCATCATCAAGACTCGAACTAAAACGATAATCAAAAGATCTCAGTTATCTGTTTTCGTGTTGCTCAGAAATGTCAAGACCCTAAAGATCAATTACACGAAAATCGATATCATCATAGATCTATGTGCAGGTTCAAAACCATATTCAATTTTCGAACTTAAAGAAAGATTTATAACAATTATGTTATAATCTTTCTATGATTCGTTGGAATACAAGACAAACAACAAAATCACACCTACCCGAGACCACATTCGAATGATCTTGAAGCTCGTTCTTCTCGTCATTGCAGGATTCTAAATCAAAGATTAAAAGGGGTTTCTTGGTTTGAATTCTGGATACACGAAATAACCGAAGTTTATTTGTTATTTGTGTTTTAGATTACAAAGAAATGAAATGGTATGAGAAGTGTGTATTGGAGAAACCAAATCGATGGATATGTCTATTGTTGGTGGAGCGTGTTTTTTGAGAGAAAACAAAAAGGGGTTGCGTATGTTTTTTGTTGTGGAAGATTAGGGTTAATATTGAGTAATTTTAGGGATGTGTTGGTATTTGGATTTTTATAGCAAATATCTAGGCTACCCTTTTGTGCTATCCGAATATGGCCTTGTGGGACAAATATGAATTCATTTGGTGGGCAGGTTATAAGGATCATAATTGGAATAAATGGATTTGGTTGATGCTACTATTGGTTAACATGGGCTTAAATTGTTATAATACAAGTTAGTGGTAGTATTGGCACGAAATTTGAGATTATTTGGTTAATGGTTATAATCGGTTTTAAAAGATGACAAAGTGACAAGTTTTAGTGACGAGACCGAGATCATTTTTATAAAGAATCATCGAAACTTAAAGTTTAAAGGCTAGATTCGAAATTTATTTTTCAAAGTGTCTATGGAGTCGATTGGGTATCACTTATTTGAGATAGAAGTTGGATTTCTCGAAGGCGTGTTCTTATTTTATCTTGAAGTCGGCAGTGGTTGGATGCATGACTTTCAATGATAACTTGCTCGTGCTTAAGATTTAAGTTGAAGACTTGGTTTATCTAGTTTCTAGAAGTCGGGGTGGATGGTTGAAGACCTGGATAACTATAACTCAAAGGAGTTATGTTGTAGTACTCAGTGTCACACGCAGAAGACAATGTGGATAGTTTCAATAGGTGTTGTACTTCTTATGCCTCTTAGTTGAGTGTATAGAGTACTTAGAGATTTTCTTGGAGCACAAATTCTCTACACCGTTCTTCCAACATTAGTGCAAGCTTAAGTCACAAGAATGGAGAATTCTACTTCAATTTCAAGTTTGGTATATCGGGTTTACTCCATCAGTGGTCACTTCAAATAGCCTACAAAGGGGTTGGTTAAGATAGTCAGAGAGAGTTTATGAGTAGATATTTAATCAGCAGTTGATTCTCACGGGATACGTTAGAGCTAATTTCATTCTTCTCAAAAAATTTCAAGTATATGTGCGTACAATGTGTTGCTGATTCTGAGGTATCAAAACCAGCAAGGGGGAAAGAGACATACATATTAGTGCACAACGAGTACACGTGACGAACTTCATGTCTTTTTCTTATTTAAGGTCATTCCGGGAAGACAAATGTCATAATCGCAGAGAAAATCCATGTTTTAACTCGTGGCTTTTGGTGTATTATTCCAACTACATGGGGGAAGAGATGTAAGAAATAGTTTCTGATAATAAAAGAGGTACACAATAGTATGATGATTCCTCCGGTTAGTCAGTATCCTGCAAGAAGAAATGTGTTCATCCGGGACTTAGTTGACTTTGGTGTTATCATTTCGGCTACTTGGAGGATTTAATTGTCTACATCCGAGACTTAGCTAACCTTGGGTGTTACAAGAAATATCATCATCATCCTGAAGGAAGGAATGCGCATGTCCGGGACTTAATTGATTTTGATGCTATGATTTTAACTTCATGTATGGGATAGAGTATGTACTTTAGGTTTTTAGGCTTCATATAATGAGATTGGTTGCATCTCTTCACCTACATGGGGGGAGAGATATCTTAATACTTTTGGTATGCATTACTTGAGCTTCCAGTGGGAAGAAATGTGAGAAGAATTATTCAAGCGTGAGAAGATATGTTGCTGATCCAGTTAATGTTTCCCCAAACAGTCAATCACTAAGCTTATTATCAAAGGAGCAATATTTGATGTGGTTTGCTACTAATTCCGCTGTGCACTTAATTTTTCTAAGCTTGAAAGAAAGCTTTGAAACTGCTCAAGAGAGGATTGTTTGTTTGGGGGGAAGCTATTAAAGCTTCACAATGAACAATATGTGGCATGAATTAGGGGGAAGCTAATTCAAAAGCTTCTCCTTAACCAAAAGTGTATGGGTTACTTATTTCATGCATATTACAGTATTTCTCCTACATGGTACTATAAAGATGATTCAAGAAGACATCATCACCAGTGGAAGCTTCGTGGAAGCTCTTGTTCTTAATTATTATGTACTTGTTAGGAAAATATTATAAGTAATTCCGTATATCGTCCCATGGGGGAAGATTGTTAGGATTTCATTTTATGTGACGACATTACGGAATTACCATTGTTTATCATAGTCACATACGCAGGGACTAGATTAGGCAAGATTGCATAGTTTAGTAGTGTATGGACTATATATACCCCTCCAAGGCTTCCATGGAGGTGTTGAGACTCTTGTATCATATTTCATATTATTTACACACATTTGTTTCTCCCTCACTTTCTCTCTCTAGAACTTGGCTAATCCTCTAGTCATTCGATTGTGTTATGATTTCCAATATCCTACAGTTTTGAAAGAATTTGAAAATTTCTCCCCCTCAAATAATGTCCAGTTTTCTATTTAAAGAACTGTAGACATTGTTTGAGTGATAGATTTTTTTTTAAATCTTTTCTGATGAGAAACTGAGATGATTAATTGTTTTTGAAATACAACACCAATAAAAACAAGATTTCTCTTGTTTGACATAAATAAATGCACTGACACGTACACTTATTTGATTAGATAGCACAGGTTGTGTAGCAAAGTATACACAAACCTTTGCATAATCATAAAGTAGATCATGCCCGAGAAAATTAATTCCCGTTGTGAGATCAAGTTTTCTTTTTGACAAAATACTTGCCTTTAAGATGAAGACTGGGTTGCTATCTGAATTAATAGCAAGCCAATGACATGTTTTGAAAACATTTAGAACTTCTGCTCGAACTTTATTTACAGCTTCGTATCATTATTGAATGACATTTCTAAAGTTGTAAATATTATCGATTTTCAGAAGACATGTCATGAAAAACATATTTTTTGGATTTTTTATTTTTTTAATTTTCTATTTTCTTTTTATGGGTTTTATATTTTTCTATTTAAGTTTGTAAAATTTATAAAATGAAAAATCTTTTTGAGGTTTTATATTTTCTTATTTACATATGATACAGAGGATATGCGAAGAGTTTCCACCATTACTCTTCCTCTTCTTCTGCCAGACGTTTCAGAGTCTCAGGAGACATGCTTTTCATTCCAAGTTTGTCAATAAGAAATGCAAGTCTTTCTCGTCCCAAAGCCTTGGTAAAGATATCTGCCAGCTGATATTCTGTTCCGATGAAATATAGCTCAACCACCCCATTTTCCACTTGATCCTTGATGAAGTGGTATTTGATGTCAATATGATTCGATCGGGAATGTTGGACGTTGTTACAGCATAAGGCAGTGACACTTTTGTTATCGCAGTACAAAGGTATCTTGTTGAACCCAAGGCCATAGTCAGTTAATTGTGATCTCATCCAAAGTATTTGAGCACAACATCCTGACAAGGCAATGTATTCAGCTTTTGTACTGGATATGGTGGTGCTCTTCTATTTCTTAGACGACCAACTGACTAATCTGTCACCCAAAAGCTGCATACTTCCAGATGTACTTCTTCTGGTATCTTGGCAACCAGCATGATCAGCGTCTGCAAAAGCTGTTAGTGCAATACATGAATCCTTCAAATACCACTGACCTATATTAATGGTTCCTCGTAGGTATCGAAAGATTTGTTTAACTGCATGTATACAACAAATGCAACATGCATACAACAAATACTGGGAACACGTGCATACAACAAATACAAGGTCTGGTCTACTAGCAGTTAGATACATAAGGGATCCAATCATTCCTGATAACGTGTGGTATCAACTTCTTTCCCTTGTGGATCTGCATCCAGTTTGGATTTCTCCACCGTGGGAGTATCTACAGGGTCACTGGATTCCGTATCATATCTTTTAATTATCTCAAGAGCGTATTTGAATTGGTTAAGAAAGATTCCTCTGGGACTTTGAGAGATCTGAAGTCCTAAAAAGAACGACATTTTGCCCATCATCGACATCTTAAATTTTGAACACATTATTTCAGAAAATGTTTCACAAAGTGACGGATCAGTAGAAGCAAATATTATATCATCTACATAGATTTGTACCAGTATGATGTCTTTGCCTTCTTTCTGAGTGAATAATGTAGGATCAACCGTGCCTTTGGAGAACTTTTGGGAGAGTAGAAATGATGATAACAAATCATACCAAGCCTTTGGTGCCTGCTTTAACCCGTAAAGAGCCTTCTTGAGCTTGTACACATGATTAGGATTTTATTGATCTACAAATCCATCTGGTTGGCTGACGTAGACCTCTTCACGTAGTATACCATTCAGGAACGCAGTTTTCACATCCATTTGATAGACGATCATGTTTATGTGAGCGGCATATGCAATAAAGATACGGATGCCCTCAAGTCGTGCAACTGGAGCAAAAGATTCTTCAAAGTTGATGCCTTCCTCTTGATGATATCCCCTTGCCACCAACTGAGCCTTGTTTTTTTAAAACACCTCCCAGTTCGTCTAATTTTACCTTAAAGATCCACTTTAAAGTGATTATCATAACACGATTTGGACGAGGAACGAGCTCCTAAACTTCAAGACGTTCGAACTAATTTAATTCTTCTTGCATGGCTTCGATCCAACAACCAGTATTTTGAAAGGTTCTAGGCGCACTAAGGCGCAAAGGGCTTATGGAGCCTTGAGGCGAGGCGCAGATCAAGGCGCAGGCTTCATGAATATGAGTCGCATTAAATTGAATTAAATTATAATATTTTAGGCGAAAATTTATAGATTAATGATGACTTAAATAATACTAAAATAATTAATGTATCTAAAAAATTATATAGTTAAACCACAAATATCAAGCAATGTGTCATATTCATGGCATGACGAGATTACGTTATCTCATGTGTAAAATAGAGGGAGGAGTCTGTATGTGCAGACACTTGAATTGAAAGACCAAACACTCAAATTGATTTATTTATTAAGTTTCTAGGTAGTTTCTAGGTAATCTATTATCAACATATGAGGGCAATGAATGTTAAATTTGAAAAGAAAGTTTCAAAATCCATCACCTTTCCTAGGCGCGTCTAGGCTCAAGGATCTAAATCCCAAGGCTTTGCACTTTTTATGAGCCTTGTGCATGTGCGGAGCCTCGGTCTGAAAAAATACCTAGAGCTTAAGCCTTAGAGCCTTAGAGCCTAGGCGCGCTTTTTAAAACTATGTCAATAGTATTCTTTCAAAGCTTCTTTATACTTATTTGGTTCAACGGAAGAAAGGAAAGCATCGAAGTAGCAAAAAGGGCTTCGTTTTGTAGTTGACGTCTTATAGAGACAGGTCGTAAGGGATTGCCAATTACATTATCCAACGGATGATCCTTGGTTTATTTACTGAGGTGTTCAGGTGGTTGATTGACTGAGTGCACATTAGTTGGAATAACATCCCTTGAAGAAGATTCTTTAGAAGTTGGTTCCGAAATTAGAACACCAAAGAACGGATCGTTATTTAGATGTGCAACTTCAATATCATGAAACTCTTCTACAAAACCGGGAGAAGCAACTAGGGATTGTGATGCTTGAGGGGTTTGTGAAGTACTTAGAGATGGTGCATCTTGATCAACTGAAGTTGAGGAAGGTGAACCGGTTAAATCAGCAGGAACTGGAGCAGCAACTGCAGGAACTAGAGAAGCAACACTAGGTGGAGGATTGAAGTACTCATCAAACATTGGCTAAAACAATGTATCCCGTTCCTTCTTAGTTGGTGGTACATAAGGTGTTGGAAGAGGAGGATTTGGTACGAGTCCGAAACTGAGTGTTCCAGGAGTCAAGAGTTGAGGCCCGGGTCCTGAACTGAATTATTTAGAAGCCATCGCTATCAGCTTATCAAAATCTACATGAATAGTTTCAGTGATTAGTCGGGTCTTTCGGTTGTAAATTCGGAACGCCTTCTTTGCAGGAGCATAACCAATGAAGATTCCAATATCTAATTTAGGTTTCAACTTGCCAAGATCTTCATAATCATTGGTGGGGTAATAAAGAGCACCAAAGACGTAAAAATAAGATAAGTCAGGTTTATTGTTATGGAGAAGTTCATATGGTGTTTTGTTATGATGTTTTCATATTAATGATCGAGTTTGAGTAAAACATGCTGTCACAACAGCCTTTGCCCAGAGAAATAGCAGAGCCTTAGAAAATATCAAAATGGTACGAACAGCTTCCACTAAAGTTTGGTTTCGTCTTTTGACAACGCCGTTCTGTTGTGGAGAGCGAGCAACCGATGTTTGGTGTGAGATCCCGACATCTTCATAATAAGCTCTTAGGGTTTGATTGAAAAACTCTGTGCCATTATCTGTTCAGATATTTTGGACTGTCACATTCAGGTAGACTTGAATCATTTTTAGAAATTTAATAACGAACTCTGGAACTTCATCCTTCAATCATACAAATTTTACCCATGTAAACCGAGAGTAATCATCAACAATAACCAATATATATTTCCGTCCATTGATACTTTGAATCTTCATTGGCCCGCAAAGGTCCATGTGCAACAGATAGAGCTTTTCTTGAATTGAGTCTTCAGCTTTGGGTTTGTGGGAGTGTTTCTTGCTTTTACCTAGAGCATAGGCGGAACATAAGTGATCCTTCTGAAATTTTAATCTGGGCAGCCCGTAAACCAGTCCTTGTTTGGCCAGTGTAGTGATATAATCGAAGTTCAAATGTGCTAACCTTCTATGCCATAACCAAGAATTTGTCTTTGAAGCTTTAGACAAGAGACAAATGGGAAAGGACAACATCATATCTTCCAGAGACAAAGTGTATAAATTTAAGCCCCTTGATTCTTTGAGTAAATCAACACCTTCTAAGTCATGAATGTAGCAGGTGTGTTTGCGAAAAGCAACTTCAAGATCGGAATCAAAAAATTGGCCAACGGAAAATAAGTTGTGACCTAACCCTTCCACGTAGTAAACTTGAGAAATCATAACGTTTCCCAT
Source organism: Tanacetum coccineum (assembly GCA_026074375.1). Lineage (NCBI taxonomy): Eukaryota > Viridiplantae > Streptophyta > Magnoliopsida > Asterales > Asteraceae > Tanacetum > Tanacetum coccineum. The sequence goes on from BQNB010047904.1 coordinate 20,296, forward strand.
GTGATAGTTTCCATAGCCTATAATCTTTGTTATCTGATCATTTTCGAATCTAACAGTACCCAGAAATTTGTGAACAAAGTTGATGAGCTAAGAGCGGTTTCCTGTCATATGCTTGGAGCACCCAGAGTCCAGATACCAGAAAAAAATCTGGACAATCTGAAATTAACAAGAGAAGAGGATGGAGAATTTAAAACAGTGGATCCCTAATTCTTTTTGGGTTCCGAGATGTTAGTAGGCCTAGATCCTAAGATACTAGGCTCACTGTTCAAATCTACCAATTTTGTAACTTTGGTTTTCTTACGGTATATCTTAATCTTTGGATTAGTGATAGTTACTGATTTTAAAGTGGTTTTATTAAGAGGCTCTACTTTAGTGGATGTGATCCTAGTTAAAGGGCACGAGTTTCCAACTATAGTGAAGGTCCGTCCTATAGGTTTCCACTTATATCCAACATCAGTGAACACTTTACCAGTATGTTTCTAAGTTTGCTTCTTTTTGCTCCTCTTAGCAGATTTAGATTTAGAATGCACATTCACATCATTATCAAATTCAAGAAAACACACGTCATGATTTGCGTCAAACATACATTGATTACATTTAACATAACTAAATTCAGAATTCGCATTTAACGATGTATACTTAACATCCGCATTACAAACAGATTCACTAACACGATTCATTTTATTTGACTTAGATTTAACGCTCCTAGGGTGGTCTTCTACTTTATTCTTCATGTTTCTACTGGTAGTTTGCAAGATCCTATTGTGCTTGGTATTGCCTGAAGGGTGTGATCTGCTAGCACTAGTAGAACTCTTCATTCCTGTAGAACGCAACACAGGTTTGTTAGAATCTTATGTTTTGTAAGAATATGCCTATTTTTGAGAGTTACTAGTTGATGTGGTAGCTTCTGCAAATCTAACTTTCTTGTTTTTGTTCAATGGTGTGATAGCCACCAATTTCTCACTAGGTTTTGTTAATCTAGGGCATGTATCTTTAACATAGACTAGCACCTCCTGAATTCGTTGAACAATCATACAGGCAGAGTCTAAATCACTATCTAAAGGTCTTAGTGCTCTAGCGTATTCGACTATTTCACGAAGAATATCTGCATGTTCTCGAGAGTGCTTAATGTAATTTATGTGAGCATCCCTATTGTTCAATAGTTTAGGAGCTAGAGGTGCTAAATCAAGCTTAAACATTCCTGGAGCAATCACATTAGGATTATTCAGTCGGACATCTTTTTCAACCACATTCTTTCCTTTTAACTTCTTAATATGTTTTCTTAAATTAGCAATTGAGACATCTTTTGCATCTAGCCTAGCTTGCCATTCATTTATTTTGAAAATTCTAGAATTTCAGGAGCATTTTTATTGTTTAATGGTTTGTTATTCAGAAAACTCTCTTTTTGATGTTGTAATTTAAGTTCAAGATTAACATTATGATTTTCAAGTCGTGAACATCTAAGTACAACTTCATCAAAAATTATCTTTTCAACCATTTGTCCTTTTTGGCAAGCTCAGCTTTAAGCATTAGATTCTTATTATATTCATCAATAAAACCTTGTTGCATTTCACGAAAATCATTTCGTGAAGCAAGAGAATTTACATAAATGTGAACTATATCTTGAGATAAGATAAGTTCAAATAAGTGATCATTTTCTTGCTTCAATCTCTTAATTTCAAGATTATCATTCACAAGACATTTATTATCAGTAGGTAACACCTTAGCAGAACAGAATTAGCATGCATCACAATATTCATCACATCTAGACAAATAATATGGTCCAAGAGTCGATCATTATCAAGAGAAACTTCTTTCTTTTGAATATTAAAATATTTCTTGTCTACAGAACACTGTTCAACAGCAGCTTCCATTTGGTTAAACACCGTTTTCACTTCATTAAGTTCATTGTGAAGACCATTTTCAAAATCTTTAAATGACGCTCGTAAAGAATTTATAAATGGAATGACTTCTTCTTTGAAACCTTTTTGGTGTGTTCAAAACCCCATGACCCCTCAGTAATTGCATCAGGTGTAGTCCTTACTTTCATCACCTTGTCAAAACTAGAAAGGTGATTTTTTAGCTTTTGAAAACTTGTTTTTACCAAACTTATCTTTGGAAGTTCTTCAGGAATCTCTATTTCAACTGGTGTTTGAATAATGTCAAGTTGTTCATACTTAGGGTTTGAAAGTGGTAACCAGAAAGCTTGTTCTCCATACAATTGCATTTGTGGAACAAAACGTTTTCTAAAATCTTCATCCAATTTATTCAACTTGTAATAATCAATTAGAATTGTATTAATTTTTTGCTTTTTCATAATCGGATCATTTTGTTTTGCAAGCATTTTTGATTGACTCTCTTCCTCTAAAATTAAAGTCTCTTCTTCATCAACCACAGAAATCACATCATGTTTTCTAGAAATGACACTACCATCATATGGTGTTGACTTAATCCGATGAGCTTTTTTAAGATAAAATGGATTTTGATAACCGAGAGCTTGTTTGTGAGTATCATCATAGAAAACTTGAGGTTTCGTTAGCATGTGCATTGTTTGCGCAGATTGACCCACTTTATAAATAATATTATCTAGTTCTTTTATTTTCTTTTTTAAATCAATTTCTTTGTCCATGTATTTACTTTCTTTTTCTTTGGATTCCTTTTTAAAAACATTAAATGTTTGCAATAACGATTCCTTTTCCTTGACTTGATTAGAAAGAGTCTGTTTAAGTGAGTTAATTTCTTGCTTAAGTGCACACCTATTCCGATCATATCATCCATTTGTGAATCAATCAATTTTTCATGACTGTTCAAATCAACATTAAATCTTTGTTCTAAAGTTTGACACGTTCTTTATATCTTTCAAGCTCAACGGTTAAGGATTCATTAACTATTTTGATTTCCTGATTAACCTTTTCCCAATTAGTTATATGATTAGACATTTTCTCAGATAACTGTTCAAACACATACATTATCATAGAATCTTGTTGTGCAGAAGAGTTGGTATCTTGAACAATCACATTTTGCATTTGTTGCAAATATTGTTCATAAGAAATGATATTACTATCACTTGTTATTTCATTATTTGGAACATAATCAATAAGAGATTGTTCAAAATACTGCGTCTCTTGCACACTTTGATTAAACATATTATTATTTTGATGAGTGTCAGGTTGTGGTACCTTAGAGAGAACGTCTAAACCGTAACTTAAGAGATTAGCCATTAAAATCGCTTTAGCAGAAGAGATATCATCACAGTCGGAATCATAGGCATCTAGATCATCAGTCTGAAAAGCAACATTGTGAATGATTGTTGGCTGAACAACATGACAATTTGTAATTCCAGGATCTGCTAGAAATGCCAGCTGCTCCTCATCCAAGACTTGACCAGATTCCTGTGCTTCAACCATCATTAACTTTTCCTTAAACCATGCAGCATTCCTTGGTCTCTTAGGCTGAGTTCACTGCCTTGCCATATGCCCTTCACCCTAACAATTATAACACTTAACAACCCTTGCTTGACCAGCTGCATTGTTTCCCTTTGAAGTTGTAGCATTTCCTATTGTTCCCAAACTAGAACTCTGATCCTGTCTTCCTTGAACTTGTTGAACAGTAACCCTACCATCTTGAATGGTAGCTTGATTTCATAGATTGGAAGATGTTCTGAGTTGGTTGTTTGTTGAAGGAAAACGAGATGCAACTACAGTTGACATAAATTCCATAGCTTTGTTAAGACAAGCAATCGGGTCATCTCTTGGAAGAAATACTGGAACATCAAGTCCTGAGTCCATTTGTGGAAACTCAACTGGTGGTTGTTGTGAAATTAGAGGGGAATGATATGCATTTTGAGGAACTGATGGTGTAGGTTGACTGATTTGAGGCTGCTAAGCATGTTGATATTGTTGTGGATGATAAGGTGCTTCATAAGTTAGTGAGTATGGTTGAGAAGAATGATTTGTTTGAGGATTTAATGATAGCTGTTGTGGATATTGAGCTGAATTTGACTGAGTTTGATAGTGAGCAACCAATGCAAGAGGATCTGGATATCTTTCATGCATCATTCGAACTTTATTTGCATGTCTTTCATGTTGACTAAGATATGAATATAACTGATCATAGTTGGTAGTATACATATTCTTGGCTAACTTGACATCAGTTACAAACTTGCTCCATTCTATTGGAAGAGCATTTAAAAACTTTGTATTCACCTGAACTTGTTGCATGGCCATGCCAATTGTGTCATTGATGAGTTGAGCAAATCGCAAGTAATATTCATGAAGTGTTTCTCCTTTGACTGAAGTAAACTTATCAAACTCATTGTACAGTTTACATTCACATTCTTGATATGAGAGTTTAGTGCCTTTCATGAGTAACTTGACTCTTTCCCAAATATCTTTAGCTGATTGACAATGGTTGATAAGGGCATACACATCAGGTGGGAGACCTTGAAGAATAATGTTTGTTGCTTGAACATCACAATCATCTTGAAGTTGTTCTTGTTTAGTGACTTCAGTATATTTCTTCTTTCGAATTTGAATGTCTACTTCAATAGTTGGATAGACAAGAGGTCTATTCTCAATAGATTCAAGCATCATTCTACCGTTTTTCTTTCCTTTGATGTAGACCAACATACGACTCTCCCATGAGTTATACATTGCTTTGTCAAGCATAGGTGGACGGTTCTCAGCACCGGCAACTATCATGAATTCAGCTAAGGTAGTCATCTTCAATTGATTGTTATATGAGATAAGAACTTGATCGAACAGTGATAAAGGATGATAGTGTTAAAGAGTTGTTGTTGAAGGTAATTAAGATTGTTTCTCCACGGGATTTTACAAATCTTAACTAAAACAGAGAAAATACCAAGTTATTTTGTGGGATTTTACAAATTAAGACAAACCGTAGAAAATAAAATCTTTTTCGGATCAGTGTAATATTTCGTACGAATTATGACAGTGTAATGTTTCGCATGGTTTATGTCAATGTAATGTTTCGCATGGTTTATGTAAATTGGACAGAGTTTTGTTTTGTTCAATAACGTATTTCACACGATTTGTTACACAACCTGTTTCGCACACATATTACAGTACATAAATTGCAGACATATTCCCAAACATATTTCGCACAACATATTTCGCACAACTTGGAAAAAATTGAGCAGAGTTTTGTTTCGCAAGAACACGTATTTCGTAAGAAACAAACACCTGTAATAAATTGCACGATTTACGTATTTCGCACACCTACATAAATCGCACAACCTGTCATAAATCGCACGCTTACGTATTTCGCACCCTTCAAGCAGAACGTATTCCGCACGCTTCAAAAACGTAAAAAACTTTTAAAAATCACCAAAAACACACCTTTTTGACATTTTACCTTGATTTTTCTTGTACAACTAAGTATCTTAGACCTAGATCTTGATTAAAAACACAAACTTTAAGAGTTTTAAACACAAAAAATCATGTTTGATCGTTGCGAGACCCACAACCTAAAAACCACAAAAACACAATAAAAAACAAGATAAAAACACACATGATCTCACGATATCACCCCATGGCGACTGATACCAATTGTAGGATATCAAACATACAACAATCTATGAAAAGAAGTGAAGAAATCTAGAGAGAGAAAGAGGAGGTTGGAACATGTATAGAGAGAAAGGAAGAATGTATTATCAAATGAACCAACCACCCTTTCCATGGCATGGAAAGGATATTTATAGCCTTACATGAGACATGGTCAACATAAGGGGAATCTTATGTTGACCCGATTAGCTTAGCTAAGTTCTAAATATTATACTACGAGCTACTTAACGAATATTGGTAGTGACCGATATTTTTTCGTATTTCTAACAATTATCACTCTAAGCCTGTAGTTCCTCAAACAAATGGTGACAACTCTTATGGCCTTAAAATTCCTATTCAAAGTAAATAGAGCATGAAAAAATTTTACGACCTAATTTCACAAAATGCGTCGAGCTCATTTAACAAATACAAACCTAAGTCTTTTTATAATAAAATAATCCCCTTTCGAAAACCTCGACCACCATCTCAAAGAAGAAATCACTGTCATTACAAACCACATCATGATCAAGCTCATAATTCCTTTTATAAGAGAGACAACTCTTACCCAAACCAAAATTTTCATAAAACAAATTTTCATCGTAGAAATGAGCCTCATTATCAAAACATTTCTCTAACAATGCTCTCAAAGTTTGGTCTAAAGACAAAAAGTATCTTGCTTCAAGATCCAAGAATGTATAACTTGGAAATGTTTTATGCTAACCTCAATGGACCCAAAAGACAATAGGGACCGAGAGTTTGAGTTTCATGTTTGTTTTATAATTTATAGGCACATCAGAATCATCGTCCTCAAGTAGATTCTTGGAATATCTATATCACAAACAATGAGGTTGCACTTCAATCAAGCATAGTGATTAAACCTCATACATACCATAATAACGACATCAATGAAGGTAAGTTCCATTTGATTTTTGGTAGAACAATGCATTGGATTGATAGCAATAGTTTACCTAATGCTTGCAACATGATCGTCACTAAGAACATCTTTTGTATTGCATCCATAATAGATCATTCAACTCTTTGGCATCGTAGATTATGACATATAGACATAAGGGTAATCCAAAACCTTGTTTCAAAAGGGCTTGTAAGAAAACTACCTTTGATAGAATTTGGTAATCATTCTTGCGACATATTCAAAATAAAACTCAAGTCCATGCTAAACATAAATCTAAAAACAAAGTGTCAAGTAGAAGAGTTTTAGATATTGTTTACATTGACTTGCTTGGTCCATCAACTACTCAAAGTCACAGAGGAAACTCTTACGATTTGATTATGATTGATGACTACTCAAGATACACCTGGATACAATTTTTAACATCTAAAAACGAAGCTTTTGAAAATTTCAAAATCTTAAGAAAAATGGCGCAAAACCTACTTGATTGTTTAATTGTGTCGGTCTGAGAAAATCATGGTATTGAATTTTCAAATAATGTGCAATTTGGAGACTTTTGTGAAAAACATGGAATCTCTCATAACTTCTTGGCTCCTCGCACCACTCAAATTAATGAGATTGTTGAAAATATAAACCATACGTTACAAGAGATGTGTCGCGCAATGATAAGCGAGCAATCCATTCCACAAAAAATCTGGTGTTACGCCTTTAATACCGCAATCTACATTTAGAATAGGACACATATTAGAAAGACCATAAATAAGACACCATATGAAATTGTGAGGGGTAGAAAGCCATCCTTAGGTTATTTTAGAGTTTTAGGTTGTAGATGTCAAATAGGAACCATCACCACACATAAGTCTATATCTTACAACGGAATATTTTTAGGATACTCTCAGACCTCAAAGGCATACATAATATTTAACGAAGAAACATTGAAAATTAATGAATCATCCGATTTAACTTTTAAGGAAAATATATCAAAGACTCTAGATGACAGGATAGAAGAAAATCAATCACAACCCTTTAAGGTAAACAAACCAACCATAGACAACGTAGAAGAAATAGATCCTAGGTCAAAAAGAGTAAGGGAAATAAGTGACCATCAAATAGATCAAGTCTAGGTGATATAAATCAAAGAACACTTAGGTCACAAATTCAAAATATTTCTTTGCCTTCATATCAACCCTAGAAACTAGGAGCGTGGAAGAAGCACTTGAGGATGAATGCTGGACAATGGCCATGCATCATGAACTAAATCAACTTACACGAAACAGCGTTTGGAAATTAGTTCCACCACCTAGGGATCATACCATATTAGAATCAAAATGGTCATTCGAAAATACAATGGATGAAAATGGAATAGTTAGTTTAGACCACGCTAGGTTAGTAACTTGTGAGCCAAATCAACAAGAGTCACCCATAAACACCTTATTTTCCCCAATTGCACAACTTGAGTCTTTACGTATACTACTTGCTTATTCATGCGGTGGGATGTTTAAACTACAACAAATGGATGTTAAAAGTGCTTTTAATCGAGTCATTGAAAAATAGATATATGTCACACAACCACCTGGTTTTATTGATTTTTGAAAACCTAACTATGTATTCAAATTGAATAAGGGTTTGCATGGACTTGTGATTAAAAATGAATCCATAATAGTGTTATATCATACCTAATCGATCAAAACTATGTGCTAGGAAATAAAAACAAATCAATACTTCTAAAGAAAAGGAACAAGCATCAAATAGTCATTTACATATTTGAAGATGATATTATATTTGGATCTACATGTGAAATTTTGTGTGATGAATTTGTAGAATGCATGCATGATAAATTTAAGATGAATAAATTAGGAGATCTCAGGTCTATATTAAACCTATAAATCATACAAGGTGATAATGGCATATTCATATCAGAATCAAAATACTTGAGAAGTTGCCTCAAGAGATTTGATCTTGAGAATGCCAAGTCCATTAAGACACCAATGTCAACTGATTTGAAACTCACCTTAGATGAGGATGGAGTATCGGTTGATAGCTCTAAATATAGATGTATGATAGGGAATCTGCTATATCTCACTGATTATAGACCAGGCATCATGGTTAGTGTATCTTTATGTGCACGATTCCAAGACAACCCCAAGGAATCTCACATGGACGCCGTTTTACAGATAATTAGATACATAAAGAGCACTCAATATTTAGGCCTTTAGAACCAAAACGGCTCATGTATTGAAGTTTGTGTCTATGCCGACTCGGACTACGCAGGAGATTACATCGACAGAAAAAGCACAAGCTGAGTCTACACCTTAGTTGGTGGATGTCTAACACAATGGTGTTGTAAAAAGCAAATGGATCTTGTTATATCCACAACTGAAGTCGAATATGTTGCAGCCGGAAGGGCTTATCAATAGAAAAGATGTGTAGCCATATTATTATAGAGAAAAAGAGATAAGATGGAAAGTTGTGTGTGTTGTTGAATGAAAAGAGAAAAACACACACACGCATACTTTAACCAAATGTAGGATGAACTTCTTTACCCTCATGGAAGTTATAGAGAGGGATATTTATAGTCCGACATTGATCTTGCCACTCTCTCCTACACCACCAACACCGTTCTCGCTCGCTTCTACACTAGCGCACCCATACCAATGCATAGTCACATATTTTAGTGGCTAACCATGTACGCCGCTTCCCCCCCCCCAATCTGCGAGACACTACTTAAGATACACGCGCTCATGTGTTTCCTATCAGGTTACATATACAACACAAAATAAAGTCTTCCAAAGCTGAAGATGTCTTTTGAGTTCTCCTGGTCTTGAAACTTGTACTCCAGCTTGGATCTTCAGTGTCTTTACTTGTACAGGAACCATTATAGTACGCAGGATTAACTTCCCCCCAATCCATGCAGCATGTCTTGAAAAGCTTTCTTCATAGACTCCTTTTTGGTGAAGTTTCTGAATTGGCTTCCCCCCCAAACCAACATCCCTATCTTAAAGCAGATTCTAAAACATTGATGTAGCTTGAACAATCTTCTACTTGTCATCAAAGTGCAAGGGAATTTTGTAGAAGTCAAACCACACCAACAACCACTGCTTCTTGTCATTAGGGCTTGGTGAATATTCGTTCGGGGGTGCATGCGAGAAATCAGCAAACTATTTCTTCTCATGCTTGCAGAATACTTCACAAACCATTCTTAGTGAAGTAGTATACACTACTATCCCTGGATTAGAGTTGACATTGTACGATCCAAAGTCAACTAAGTCCCGGATGTATACATTTTCCCCCATGATGGCTGTGAACTCTTGGAAGCATCATTGACGTGTACGTCCATATACTCAAGAAGTTCTTGTCATAAACACAAATCTTGATACACAAAAGAATCATAACCCTCTTGACTTCACAAACCATAGAAGAGATGAAGCAAGAATTAAAAACATGATATAAAAAAAAAAATTTTTCAAAATGGGTTCTTGTATATGAATGCGCTGTGTGTCGCTTTCTTTGAAGATTTTGCTTAGACTTTGATAGTATCCTTTTGTCAGTAGTCTTGAATAGCATAAAAATACTGTGAGAAGTGGTTGATTACATCTCAACCTTAATTCTCTGGCTAACTTACAAACCTCATATTTTGTGGGGCTATTGTCGTGACCACTGGTAAAGAAACCAGATATACCAAACTCTTGAAACTGAAGTAAAATGCCCTAAATTGTTACTTTAATCTTGCAATTCTGTGATTGAAGAACGTGACAGAAGTAATCTCTAAGTACCTTATACCCAACTTAAAAAGTATAGAAGATACAACACTCTTGAAATTATCCACATCGACTATGCGCTTGTGACACTGAGTCTACAACGTAACTCCTTTAAGTGATAGTTATCCAGGGTCTTCATCCACACCAACCCTTGACTTCTGGAAAATCTACTTAACAAGTCCTTACTCATAACTGTTTCGTTCATCAAGTCATCAAATCGGATTAGAAAATAGATGAAAGTCAGGATGATGGGGGGAAATTTTACGTAGACGCCTTGTAAAATTCAACTTCAATTGCAAATAAGGATACCAAATCAACTCAGTGATCACTTGTCATCGTAATCCGAATATCTAGCCTTTTTGTCATTTAAGTGAATCTTTTCAGGATCGTTTTGGGATTAAGTGTTGTTGTTTGTGTGTGGTGGGTTGTTATGGTTGATGTTTGTATCGAAAGTGAATCACAAAATTGGATAAATTGAAAAAATTGCATTTTTTGCTTGATAAATTTCACATTTCGCTTGGCAGTGACATATTTCGCTTGGCAGTGACATATTTTGCTTAGAAATTTCATATTTCGCTTGAGCAGTGACATATTTCGCTTGGATATTGCATATTTCGCTTGACTACATGCATATTTCGCTTGAATGTTGCATATTTCGCTTGATGCATGCATATTTTGCTTGACTGCATGCATATTCCTCTTGGATTACATATTCCTCTTGGATTACATATTCCTCTTGAATTACATATTCCGCTTGGATTACATATTCCTCTTGGATTACATATTCCTCTTGGATTACATATTCCGCTTGGATTACATATTTCGCTTGGATTACATATTCTGCTTGGATTACATATTCTGCTTCATTCAAACCTGCATATTCCGCTTCATTCATACAGAAAGTCAACTTCGAGCAAAACACGTCCTTTTCCAATAAAATCACCAAAAACGCACCCTTTTTTAATCTTGTACTTTGATTTTCATTGCACAAAACTATTACCTTTATGCCTAGATCTTGCTTAAAAACATAAACATAAACACATCTAAGCATAAAAATATGGGTTTTACTTTTTGAACCAAGAACAAAAAGTAACTAGAAAATCACGATCTAAACATGAAAAATTAGTGGCTTACCAACACGAATTCCTCCTATGCTCTGATACCAATTGTTAACATTAGATTCACCCTTAGAACACAAGATCCGAAGGTATGGTAAAATAGAAAAGATGTGTAGCCATATTATTATAGAGAAAAAGAGATAAGATGGGAAGTTGTGTGTGTTGTTGAAAGAAAAGAGAAAAACACACACACACACACACACTTTTACAAGTGTAAACTTCTACCCCTCCATGGAAGTATGGAGGGGGTATTTATAGTCCCGACATCGACTAGCTAAACTAACCCAACCCGACTATAAATAATAAATATAATTCCGGATTAGTCACTATATTTTAGGGCTAACAACTTGTTATATCCACAACTGAAGCCGAATATGTTACAGCCGGAAGGGCTTATCAACAAGCTTTATGGATTAAGCAAGCCATTAAAGACTATGACATTCACTGTGAAGACGCCTTGTACTTTGTGACTGTGGAAACTAGAAGGGGGGGTGAATAGTTTACAGGTTCGTTTTCGTTTTCAAACTTTGCTTTCAAAATACTTATATTCGAGTAGTATGTTTAACAACCAACAATATGAATCAACCAAGTAAATATCTAAACTAATAGTAACTAACAATCACAACAATATAAAGATATAAGAGAAGGAACAATCAAACCAAGACACCAAGATTTATAGTTGTTCGGCTACGAAGCTCTTCTTCGTCCTACTCCACTCTCCGAGTATCCTACTCGAGATTTCACTATGTCAACAAGCTCCCTTCAGGTGGAGAAAACCGTTTACACGTCGCTTACGTTATTTTCCGACACTAAGCTAAATGTCGAGTCCTAATCTTAGCTAGAACCAATCTACCACTTCACAATCACTACACGATCACTAGATCTACACTATCGGATTTACACAATATCTGAATCACACAAATACACAAGATAATTACAATAGAGATTTGATACTTAGAAGAAAAGATAAGAGATCAATAATTAACACTTCGTTTCTTGGCGGATACGAGTGTTCTTCTCTTGCATTTGAATAAGAGGGAAGAGATGAGAAGAAGAGATTAGATCACTTGAAACAAGATCAAGAGATGTTAGTGATCAAGATATTTAGTGAGAGAAAGAAGGTTTTTAAAGAGAGAAAGAAATGTGAGAAAATTCGTGCAAAGAGGTCTTATTTTCTACAAGGAATAGATCTGTATTTATAGGCAGGAAAATCCAACGGTCACTGGCAGCGATCCCGGCGGTCCCAGATATATAAGGGGGCTGCCAGTAGACTACGCACCCTTTTTTGTCTTTTTGTGAGAAATGTTGTATCTGGTATAAAAGCTTTCGTTTTGGGGGGAAATTTGAATTTCAAATTTTAAGTTTTTAATAAAACTTTTCTTTTAATTAGAAAATATTTTGTATAATTAATTTTGTGAAATTATTTTGTAAAAATGTAATGGATAAGAGAAAAATATTTTCTTAATCACTAATGATGCTTAATGATTTGTTTGTTCATACCTTAAGTGATTACTAATCTTAGAAATGGAATTTTACGATTAATAATTTGTAAACGTTTAATTTTATCGTAAACGTTTTTACATTTTGTTATTATCAAAATGTTGAGAGGTCGAAAAATATAAATAACGTTTTTAGACATTATTTGTATTAACAGTGACAACAAAGGTGCAATTTATTTAAGCAAAAATCCCGTCCATCACTCTTGAACTAAACATATCGAAATTCATTATCATTCGCTTTGTGACAACGTTCAAAAGGAAATATTCTTATGGAAAAAGTCACGTCTGAAGACAACATCGCCGATATTCTTACCAAACCTCTGAAACGTGAAACCTTTAACTACCTCATATTAGGGCTCGAATTGTTAAGGCACGAAGAATAAAGCATTTGTTGATTTCAAAATTAAGTTATTACTCGTTGCAAGTATAACTTAAATTTTATATTACAAATTTAATTTGTAATTAAAATCTCTAAACCAATTAACAAAGATTAGTTCTTTCGTTAACAATGCAAACACCTCTATGCAAAAATTAAATTTATTCTCTTCAAATTATCTATTTCCTTATCCCATCTATCACCATTCCTATTGGACCACTTGATTTTGTTGGGCCCGCATAAATTCAAACCCATCAAAAATCTAAAAATCCAACTCATTCCAAGAAATTTCAAAACAAAATTTTTCCTCTCCTCTCTTTCTTCCCCTTTGACTGATGACCACAACAAGGACAACCCAAACCATTTTTTTCTTTTATCCTTATTCCTCTATTTCGTGCTTGCTTGGTAAGTCTCGATCACCCATGACTCTATATTACTTTCTTATTAATATCTTTATCTAATTATATGTATTATCGAGTTTGCTCCTCTTTAATTTTGTGATTAATACAAAACTAGTTTTAGGCACTCCCAAACACTTTGAATTGAAAAATTGATCAAAACTAAACATGGAAAAATCCTAAATATAAACGAAACTATGGCGAAATTTTATTAAACCACCTTGGAAAAAAATATTTTTTGACTTAATATGTTTTTCACGGATCAAACATAGTTAGCTACAACCCATTTGTGTCACGAAACTATCGTTAAGGCCGTGAATGTGAACTCGACTATCTTGACAATTCCGGAATAACCGAACCCTTTTCTCGCTCCCTTTGCTTATCCTTTTCCCACAATCTTCCAAAACTCATTTTCCTACGTCACCTTCAAGAATTCTTTGCGAGTTATAGGTTTGACCGTGACAATTGTACTTTACATTCTAAAATGTATGGACACAACTATGCATGGAATTTGGAGAAACTTAGAACAGTTTTAAACATATCCTTGCAAGGACGATTGTTCTACACCGATGGAACCCACACCAACGAATTTGACAAATACAACTCATACCATCCTAATGATGTACATTACATCGATGCATCTATAATCCAAACCACCATTCTCAAATGACAATGCCAAGGTGAAACTCCTCTTCAACATCATTGGGACGTGTCCGATCTTAAGGAAAAAATTCAAGTTATGGGAAAGTGTCTTGACAACAAATATCTTCGTCAAAATGGGAAGCAGAGGAAACCTCTCAGTCATTGTCGGTTATATGCTCTATTGCAATGAGACCAACACTCCATTCAACTTTGCTTACTTTATGGCAAATCGAATGGAGGTTCTAAAAATGGGTGATCGATGGTTACCTTATCCTCGACTATTGACACGTGATGACATCAAATAACGTCACTTTTATAGCATCATTTATCCCATGTAAATAACCCATTTTGTATAATTATTTCAAGAATTATTACTTAATCATTTATATATGAGATTTGCGGTAATTATGGAGTACTTTGTGAAAATTAGCTAAAAGGCACGCATTCTAGAGCTTAAACGAAGACATTTAAAGATTACTGTTCTAACATCTTATACGTCGTATCTATCAAGGAAGATACGGCGTATCTGTGCCTATACTTCACAAGAAACTACGAAGATACAAAGTCTAATACGCCGTATCCAGGAGACATCCATACGTTGTATTTAATATAAAGTAATAAAATATTCTGGAAGATATCGAACGTGGTCCCTACTCCAAGAAAATCCCGATACGCCGTATCTAACTATCTCGATACGCCATATCGACCAAATTCCAGATAGTATAAATATAAAACCTAAAAACGAGTTTTCGTGGTGGTTGATCATATTTTCGATACCATAACCACAAAAGTCGATTTTCAAAAGACAATAAGAGCAGAAGAGGTCAAGCAAAGCTAATAATTCCATAGGAAACACCTTGCAATCTCCTATACTCTTGTAATCGTTCAATTTTTAGTATCATTCATTTAACTCGGTTAGTTTACCTTGGTTGAATTATTACTTTTGTATTGCTTACAATGATTAAGGGCTAATACCCTTCGGTATTAGCCATGGTTATGAAGATTTAAATGTTTGGTTTGTTTATATCGAATGTTTAATTTATCGTTGATTGCTTGTTTATGTTTATCAATTCATACTTGTTTATGTGTTTTTGTATGCAACCTATCATTCAACTGGATCTAGTGATACCGACCAAGTTAGCTAGATGTTGAGATGGCTCTCTATATAGTGATTTATATATCTTGATCAATAGGACCATAATTAATGCCATGTCTTTACCTTTGGGATATGTGAACAAGTTAGACTAGCAGGTGACCTAGGATCAACAAATAACGTACTGATTCCTTTGGTAAAGACTTGGATAATTGACTACTAGAATATAAATTGCCATTAAGCAGTAAGTGGGTCAAGTCTCTATGAGCTAGGGTTTAATAAGATCACCATTATTATTCTCCTAAGATAGATTATAATCAGCAAATAGGATGCTTTATGCGGATGCGTTTAATTGTGACAGAATTCTACGTGTCAAGGTTTTAGGAAATAGTCCCGCCTAAATCTAAGAATGATATGCCCTCGAGATAAGCACTCATTGTACTAAATAAACAAACCAACGTTTTAATTGGATTAATCATCATTAATACAATTTTCTTTTATTTGGCTAGACCGCTCTTTTATTTGTGTACTTGTGTGTGTTATTGTGCCTTAAATTGATCTAAGTTACCACAAAACCTGTGCCAGTCTATCAGGTTGAAACCCACCCTTTATCCGTTAGAATTAGGATTAACATATCTTTAACATAGAATAGAATTAACATAGTTTAAATTAACTTAGTTTAGTTAACCAAAATATTGATAAAATAAAAGATTAGTTATCGCTTTTAGTGATCGACACCTTACTCACCACGAAACTCCATCTGATTGGGTACACTGCCCGTTAAAGTGTTATTTTAGGTAAAGTCGGAAAAATATAAATTTAAAACTTTAAAGCATAAATAACACATACATGACAACACAATCAACACGATAATTTTGAGGTTGCCAAGAATTAACACCCTAACTCAAACCATTTCATAAATTGCAAAAGTGTTGATCCAATCTTATCCTCCTTCAACACCTCCAACTTGAATATCACAGTGCAGCATGGAGCATCATCATCTCAAGCCTAACAAATGAATCAAAAAGAGCAAATTGAATTCGAAATCAACTCCTGGTTTGATCAAACCACTTGGGATGAAGCCGAAAGGGAAATTAGCCCGCATGAAGTGCTTGGAAAAGAAGAAGAAGAGAAATTGAGCTTTGGTGATAGAATGGCTTACAAATCATACTTGTCAAGCAAGCGCCAACATAGACAAATCATACTTGTCAAGAAATAGATCCTAGGTCAAAAAGAGTAAGGGAAATAAGTGACCATCAAATAGATCATGTCTAGGTGATATAAATCAAAGAACACTTAGGTCACAAATTCAAAATAATTTCTTTGCCTTTGTATCAAACCTAGAAACTAGGAGCATGGAAGAAGCACTTGAGGATGAATATTGGACAATGGCCATGCATCATGAACTAAATCAACTTACACAAAACAGCGTTTGGAAATTAGTTCCACCACCTAGGGATCATACCATATTAGAATCAAAATGGTCATTCGGAAATACAATGGATGAAAATGGAATAGTTAGTTTAGACCACGCTAGGTTAGTAACTTGTGAGCCAAATCAACAAGAGTCACCCATAAACACCTTATTTTCCCCAATTGCACAACTTAAGTCTTTACGTATACTAATTGCTTATTCATACGGTCGGATGTTTAAACTACAACAAATGGATGTTAAAAGTGCTTTTAATCGAGTCATTGAAAAATAGATATATGTCACACAACCACCTGGTTTTATTGATTTTCGAAAACCTAACTATGTATTCAAATTGAATAAGGGTTTGCATGGACTTGTGATTAAAAATGAATCCATAATAGTGTTATATCATACCTAATCGATCAAAACTATGTGCTAGGAAATAAAAACAACTCAATACTTCTAAAGAAAAGGAAAAAGCATCAAATAGTCATTTACATATTTGAAGATGATATTATATTTGGATCTACATGTGAAATTTTGTGTGGTGAATTTATAGAATGCATGAATGATAAATTTAAGATGAATAAACTAGGAGACCTCAAGTCTATGTTAAACCTACAAATCACACAAGGTGACAATGGCATATTTATATCAGTATCAAAATACTTGAGAAGTTGCCTCAAGAAATTTGATCTTGAAAATGTTAAGTCCATTAAGATACCAATGTTAACTGACTTAAAACTCACCTTAGACAAGGATGAAGTATCGGTTGATAGCTCTAAATATAGATGTATGATAGGGAATCTGCTATATCTCACTGATTATAGATCGGACATCATGGTTAGTGTATCTTTATGTGCACGATTCCAAGACAACCCCAAGGAATCTCACATGGACGCTATTTTACGGATATTTAGATACATAAAGAGCACTCAATATTTGGGCCTTTGGAACTAAAACGGCTCATGTATTGAAGTTTGTGCCTACGTCGACTCGGACTACGCAGGAGATTACATCGACAGAATAGCACAAGCGGAGTCTATACCTTAGTTGGTGGATGTCTAACACAATGGTGTTGTAAAAAGCAAACGGCTCTTGTGTTAACATTAGATTCACCCTTAGAACACAAGATCCTGAGGTATGGTAAAATAGAAAAGATGTGTAGCCATATTATTATAGAGAAAAAGAGATAAGATGGAAAGTTGTGTGTGTTGTTGAATGAAAAGAGAAAAACACACACACGCATACTTTAACAAATGTGTGAACTTCTACCCCTCCATGGAAGTATAGAGGGGATATTTATAGTCCCGACATTGACTAGCTAAACTAACCCAACCCGACTATAAATGATAAATGTAATTCCGGATTAGTCACCATATTTTAGGGCTAACATAAGCAGTTGTATAATGGTTTGGGCATGTCCATCTATTTCTCTTATATTGATGTAATTGTTGTTGATTAATTAATGAGGTGTAATTTTATACATTTTTTTTGGTCATTTAACTTCCAAAATCATGCAAATATTCTCATTTATCATGCTTAATCGATTCTTTTTATTGTTTTAGCATTTAAGAGGCATTTGGAAGAAATACACATGACTTGGACTAAATTGGAGAATAAACGAGACAAAGACACAACCTTACAAGATGATTGATGAAGCTTGGATTTACAGCGTGTGGACACGGCGTTGCAAACCCTTCTGACGCAGTCAAAGTCTCA
>BQNB010047905.1:5206-42847 GCA_026074375.1 Tanacetum coccineum
AAAAAAAAACAAATTGTCTTAATGACTCAAATGTCTGATCACGTTTGAATGATTCAGATTAAGATACTGTTAAATGGCATTTTTTTAAAAACAAACACCACCAAAGCTACATAAATTTTGTCAAAATTTACAGACCTAACATAACACACACTGCAAAAAACACACGAGAAGCCGCAGTGAGAAGAGAGAAAACTATAATGACTGCGACTAAACAGTAAAGAGGGATATTACGTCCATAAAACTTTAAAAAAATATTTCATATGTAGAAACAGAAAACATACAATCATAACATATCTATAATTATACCTTCTTAACCTCATGATACCGAAAGTTGCTAAAAAGCTTTTAGCACAAGTAAACTTACAACGGTAACCATAAGTTCCAATATCCCCTTTTAAGTTTACTCGTTATAAAGATCCAACATACCCAAACGGTCACACAACCTCACTACAAAGGAAAAGAGGAACAATCGACCATTTTTCGGTGAGGACATAAATGTCCTCGCCAAGACCTCGCTACACGACAAAATACTACCTTTTTTTAACTTTGACCGGGACTAGAATATGGACAAGTTTGACCGGGGATATTGGCAAGGAAATGTCTCCCCTAAATGTCCTCGCCAATGTTTAGTTTCAATTTTATTTTTTTGTTAATAGATTTTGGCTCGAACTCTTCCCGCTCATAACTATGGCGAGGACATGTCCTCACCAAATAATTAACCAACAGGTTAACCCGAATTAGGAATGTGATTAGTAAAATTGTTAATATCCTCATTTGGTCGTTTTTAGTGTGGCGATGACATGTCCTCGCCAAAGCTAAAGGAAAATATTGACTAAAGTCAAAGTTTGATTTTTTCCCTTTTTTTTCTTACGAGTGGTACAGTTTGATTATCGATGAAACGTATATAAACAAATGAGTTAAACAACAACACAAGTAAAACATATGAATTACATTCCAAATCGATAAAGGTTTAAACATTAAAGCATGCGAATTACATTCCAAATCGATAAAGGTTTAAACATTAAAGCATGCGAATTACATTCCAAATCGATAAACGTTAAAAACATTAGAGCATACAAATTACATTCCAAATGCAATGAAAACTACTCCAAACCAGGAGTTCCCATGTCATTATAAAGCTCATGAAGTATTATAGGTAACTCAAGTGTGTGGTCCTCGAGATGCCTTTCCATTTCTAGTGTTCCCTCTAGTATCTTTATCCTTGCCTCTGGTGTCTTTATCTTTTCAGCCAAGAACGTGAAATTTGAGAACTCTGCGTTTTCATGACTCGGTGCAGATCCAAAAGGTCTTAGAAAATAACTTGGATGTGTTGAAGGTCCCAGAGAAGAACTTAGAGGTGTTGAAGGTCCAGGAGAAGAACTTAGATGGGGCATGAGGTCATCCTTCCACATAAAATATCCACATCTGTTATATTGAGATCTTGGTTGTTACATAGTAAGGAAATCATAAGAAATGTCTTTTTGACAAGCATATTATTTATATATTACATAAATAGAAAAAAGTTTTGATAGCTCACCTTTGAAAAAGGACATGCACAATATTCTCGACCAAAATGGTAAGGTTTACATGATATTTGCAGAGCTACAGCTTGTTCACAACGACAGTTAAAATAATGATAATATCACTCCATCTCGTGGTGGGTGATCGAGGTGGTGGTAAATGTAGTGGTGGTTGTGAGGATAAGAGTGTGTAATGTGTTGGTGGGTGGTTTTGAGGATAAGAGTGTGCATGTGATTGTGATGATAAGATCTGCTTTTATGGTAAAAAAACAAGAGCTTTTAGCGACGACATGTAGCGACGACATGTCTTCGCTATATGTTCCGGTCAAACTTAATAAACTTTTGGTCAAAGTCATCAATTAAGTTTTTATCATATACTCTTTTTTGTCACTGAATCGCAGAAGCCCGATAACATAACTTGTATATCAATATCATCTCGACTCATCCGTTTAACATCTCATGTGTACCGATATCAACTCGACTCATCCATGTAACATAATTTTTATATCAATATCACCTCGACTCATCCATTTAATATCTCATGTATACCAATATCATCTCGACTCATCCGTATAACATAACTTGTATATTAATATCATCTCGACTCATTCGTTTAACATAGCTTGTATATCAATACAATCTTAACTCATCCGTTTAACATCTCATGTATACCAATATTACCTCGACTCATCCGCTTAACATCAATACCCTTCCCTTTAGCACCTTGCTGTTTCTTATTGGGTTTATGGATTCTGCCACCTTAAATTGCAAGGACTTGCAAGGACTTGTGGTGTTGTATCCTTTTTAGGTAAACCCTTTTCATACTCAATAAGCAGAGCATGTAGTTCATCAATTGTCTACCCCATGTTATGCATACTGTAGTTCCTTATAAAGCCAGTAAAGTCATTAGTGAGGCCATTCATAATTAAACAACACTAATGTCTTACGGGAGGACATAACCGAGGCGTTTTAATTGTTCCACATAGCTCTTCATCTTTAGAACAAATGAGCTAACAAATTGCCCCTCCTCTTGTTTGCAAGTATGGAATGTTTGAATTAGGTCAAACCTCTCAACTCCAGCTTGTTTCTTAAACATAGAATTAAGCTCCTGAAGCATGTCATATGGTGCTTAGTTTTCAAATTGCCTTTGAAGTTTGGGAGACATGCTACCGAGCATAAGACATGCAACCTCATTATGAACATCATAAATCTTGTTTCAGTCCTCCAATTCTTGATTGGTGGCATCGGCAACAGGACCAAGGGGTATAGGTTGTTCAATTGCATTGAGTTTCTTTTCAACTCCAAGGACTATCCTTAGTTGACGAAACCAATCATTGAGATTTATACCAGAAAGTTTTTCTCTTTCGAGCATCGACCTAAAAGACGAAGGGTTTATGTTTTGAGCATGTAATTACATCTACAAAACATACAAAAGTTCAAAATTTTAGTGTTTTTGATAATACCCCTTAAAGAAAGTTAACTACCTATGTTTTATATAAACAATTAATTTTCTAAAAGCTAGGATCCTAATGACTACCACCACCATGACAGTTGATCTGCTAGTAATGGTGTATTCAAAAGGTAATTGAAGATCAATAATTGCAAGACAAGTGCAATTCCTAGATAATTATAGGACTTGCTTAAATAACTTTTGATCAAGCTAGAAGTGTTAAGTGAGCATGTTTCATCCCATTGATGCCTAAAGCTTAAGGATCTCACTAGCTTAACCCGATTAAGTCGCCTAATAAAGAACTGTAATTATAACACCAACGTCTCACGATGAGTGAATGATCACCTTAGGTTGTAATTTACCTACGTCTCACATAGAGTAAAATGCAAATGCAATTGTTCTTACAATTGGGTGGCAAAAGACTTATATAAAAGGGTAAAATATTTGACATACATCTTCGTATCATAGATTTTAATAAAAAGTTTACTCAATAAAGTTATTTATTATGGTGTATCACTAAATTTATTATACCAACATGTGTATAAAATAGTGATAATACACCTTTAAAACAAACTGACGATTCAATCATGTTTTCAAACCAAGAATCATAAAATTTACCGCGGGAAAAAGTTAAAGAATGACTAAACACTATATTGTACTCTTCGTGTACAAGTACACAAGTTCTTCCAATAATTGCCTCATATGCCGAAGCATGTAGTGGCGCAGGAAAAGATTAAAAGTCATTCATACCCTAGACCATTCGCTATAACCATGTAGTTGTAAAAACTTGCGGGAGAAAATTATAGAGTATAGTTTCGTAGTAAGGTAGGGCAACACCTTAAGCCTTACCACGAGATACCTCGAACCCTTGTGCAAGTCTAGCAAGTAAATGGTTTTAAACAAATTTCGTCATTAGTAAACTTATTGATTTTTAGTATTTAAAACACATTATAAACTATTAAATTGGAAGACTCGTCGTGAGAAGTTGAGGTATGAGCCCTATCATTATAGATAACCACACCCGAGTGACACATAAGACTTCACAATTAATAGTCTATAATAAATCTAGTTTCATATATTATTAGCCATGTTTATATTTTCTTTTCTAAAAAACCCTTTGTTTTTACACAAGTCATAACTTATAAAAACAAAAAAAATATAAACAACTAATACACATAACAATTTTTAAGCAGATAACACTTAATATATGTAAATCATAAAACGATGATCATAATTAATGAATAGTTAATATTATATATATATATATATATATATATATATATATATATATATATATATATATATATATATATATATATACTCACATAAGGCGTCATCTTCTAATGAATCGGGCCACATACATCGATAAAATCAATTGCGTAAGCCTTATATAAACATGCTAATATAAACGACCATACCATGTTCTATACTTAGTTTGAATTACGACAACAAGTTTTTAACATTTTGTAGCACATGTTGTAGTACATACGCAGCAACAAACATGCTAATATAAACGACTAAGGACATATTGGAAGAGACAAAAGCTTGGCACTACAATAATGACCCCCACACGACTAATGCCACACCACTAAACAAGAAGACATGCTGAAGTACACTGCAATACCAGATGCTCAAAAGTAACAAAATACATCCAAATAACAAGAGTTTAGCATTTGAACTAACAAAATGAACCAAAAGTTTAGCATCTAAATTCAGTGTTTTATCGAGCAACAAAATATTTTAAGAAGCAATTGTCTTCAAGTTCTTTTTTACTTTGACCCTAATTCGGCAGAATGTTCATGACCACTTGTATTCTTTCTTTATCTTCTTTAGAAGAATCTTATTAAGATTAGAATCAATATTTGAGAGAGACGATTGATGTATCATAAAAAGAAAAAGAATGATGAATTAAAAAAACCTTTTAGTGGTGGATGTTCGATCAAGTTTGAAACTTTGAGCTGGTGGATTTTTGTATGACGTTTGACGGTGTCCAAGTTGACCACATTGCTTACATTTGTAAATGATATGAAAGCAGCATGAACACATGGAAGACCTTTTACCTGCCAAATGCGACAAGAACATTTTATCTCATCAAGTATTACTTGCCATCGTACATTTTACTTCAGCATGATTATCGTTGCTTCTGCAAACTTCGTATTTACCCAAATTCTACAAACAAAACATAAATCAAAATATGTTTAGGTATAATTGTAGGCAATTCAAGTATAAAACAAGTTTAAGTAGTTATAACTTAATTTACTTGCCTTAGAGATACTCCTAAGATAATGTTACGAACCAACAAGAGTTAAAAGGCATTGCTCTAAGAAAATCACATTTACATACTCTGAGTATTGATGACTCAACCGTGTTCGGTGTCGTTGAAGCTTGAATAGGAATATCAAAAGCACTATCCATCGTTTATGTCATATGCCTACATCAAATGATACAACATTACATATATTAAATAATGGAAATCAAATGATACAACATTAACAATGATTCAAGCACTAAAAAAGGTATTAAACGTGGACTCCTCCTATGCAATCTAGTATTTAATTCATTCAATCAGTAGCCTTTTATAAAGATCACTAAAAAATCATTGGTTAAGGTGGGGCTTTACAATCAAAACAATAAGATAGGGTTAAGGTGGGACTTTACAAGATGAAGAAAGAATAATACACAACACAAACAGTATATATGAAGTTAATACAATCAAAACAAATATGATGTATCTAGGATAAGTGCATTGATGGGTCTTTTAAGTTTGTGATGACAACAAGGGATATATATGCAATTATTAGTTTTGGTTGGATATATATATATATAATTATAAGTCTTTGGAGGGATATATATGCAATTAATATATATCACATCTACTATCTATATAAATGAGGGTTTGGCAAAATTCTGTGAGAATGACACGTGGATACTATGAATATTAACAGACGTGCGATCATTTTCTCCCAATACAAGGCTACATTAATTACTTCCCGCATATACCGCCTAAACTCTTTGACCATATTCATTTACATAATTTTTTCACCAATAACCAGTCCCAAAATTAATCCCTAACCCCTAAATTCCTAAAACTACCAGCCGTTTCAAATCCTTTCAATCGTTTCAAATCCTTTCAATCGTTTCAAATCATACATATTCATCATGTAAGAAAGAACGATAAAGGTTCCTAAAGAAATACCTAAACCACTTATTCAGATCCAAATTAACAACGATTAAGGTTGTTTAATAGATTTGAAAAACAAATCAACCAATTAAATGAAATTGGATACTTGATTTTGGTAATAATCATCTTTTTTTTTTGGTTTTTAATTTCGTTAATTTTGAGGTTTTGATTAATTCTTATGTTTTCTTGAAATTAAGATTGATTTCGTGTATCAAGGAAATTCATCATCATCCAATGTAAGTAATCTTCCACCTATTGATTTATCTAATGATTTAGTGGTTTTCATTTTTACCTGGGAATTATATTATGAGTTTGTGTTTTTGTGCTTGATTTGAAATTTGGCTTAACCAATTTATAAAATGATAGTATTTGATGAATTTAAATTTGATGTTCTTTGAATATATGTTAATAATTTTTTGATAACATTATTTAATATTCTATATATTGGTGGATAATAGGCCATGGCTGGAAGTTTTGCCATCACGACCTACACATCTTTGCAACTAATGGTTACCAAGGTAGAACTTTAAATCATCTTAACGATTGTTATGTTTAGATTTGCAAAGAAAGTAGATAATTCTTCTAATGTCAGTTCACATGAAAATGATTCTAATTAGAGGTATCGTGAATCATGATCCTTTTATTGAATTGTTCGTTTTAAAAATTGTTTGTATTTGTGGCATGGTTGTGATTGTAACTTTATTGTGATTATGCAGCATCGACAATAAAACCTACAGCTGATGGTGCAACAAGGGTTTGTGCTAAACGAATAATTAATATTTATACATATTTGTGATGTTTAGGTTGTCTTAAGCTATTAATTCCTATTTCCTTACAGAATACAAGTCATCTTTTAATGAAATCTCGAGTTATGGTTCTTTATTCGATAAAGAATACCCACAAAAGAAAAAGGCCAAGGTATTCTTTTAAAGACTATTATAAATTTCACTAATAGAGGTTAATATAAGTTTTGTAAAGATAAGTCGGAAAGTGCGTGCCTGTAGTGAGAATTTGAAGTTTTACAACATGCCTGCATGGGTTTTATTCATATGGTTTAAATCGTAAATGTGTGCGCGATATGTAAATATAAGATCGAATATATCATTGTCTTTAGCTCATCTTGATGGCACGTTGAAGCTAACAGTTTTGTGTTTATTCTTTATTTCTTTTCGAGATGTTTCAAACTGTAGCGAAATCTATGTGGAAGGAATTACAGCGAAAATTTCTACAATCTTCCAGGTCAGCTTTGTAACTTTACTACTCATTCACCGAAAGTCTAAAGAAAAACTATCCAGTAGATTCCCCTTTTTGTTGATCTGTTGGGATGACACTATTTTTTAAAACAGTTCATGTTTAACTCTGCAAGTGCTTGTTGTATTTCCTTGACAAATCCCAGTTTAGAATTCATTCTAATAAGTTGGATTCAATATTTAAATAATAGAATGATTTTAATGCAAAAAGATTATTTGTATTATTTGACTTTTGTTACAGAAAAAATTACAAATTATACCAGTGTGAAGGAACATCAATTGACGCGTATTGCTGGATTTTAAACCATGAAACTATGGTCTGACAAGAGCGGTAAGCACAATCCCACCACTGACATTAAAGTATGTGTGTTTGGCAAAATATTTGAAGATTTTGGTTACAACATTTCTATGAATATTAGTAATAGAAACTTGATATTATTCAGACTACAAATTGATTATGATGAGGTGTTCAAGAAAGTTGCTGATAACCTTGCTCAAGCTGTGTGTTTAGAAGAAAAACAAAGACTTTTTTATCTTGCGAGGTTCAGATATCAGAGTTTGAGGATGTTGTAAGGTTTGTTACGAGTGAACCTTGCCACATGTTGTAGTAATTCAGTAGTACATTATGGCAATAAGCCTTTATGTATTTAAACATGGAGAGTGTATATTTTTTTCTTCTAGGTAAGAGGCCAAGCTTGGAGCACATTTTGGAGCATAAAGTTTCAAACTGTTGATGACTGATTTCGAATAGGTAGTCACACTTTTTTTCCATTGAGTTTTGTGTTTAATTGATTCATTAGGTTCATGTGCAGATTCATGTGTACGTCTGATTGACTGAACGTGTTTGTTTCGGGCTGATATCCTATAGTTGCTCTCTATATACGTTTTTATATAGGATTGAGACATGGATCTGTAACGAAAGATAGAAATTGTTGCATTCCAAGTAAAGAGGTCAGAAGGAGTTTTTTTTATTTTTGGGGCCAGCGACAATGTGCAAGAGAGGTTTAGTGCATATCTTCGTCCTGAATGTAAGGGGTTACCCACAAATTCACGCTTCTCCATCTGAACGTTTCTCGGTGTTACAACAATGGAAGCAGTTATTTTTCCATTTTATTGTGCTTGCTATTGTTTGTAGTCTCATTTGACACTCCTTAAATTTGATTATTCGCATAATTTTAAATGAGTAAGAAGTTTGTTTTATATGGAGATTTCAGAGTGTTTTAATGTTCATGTGGAAAGTTTTAATATTTTTTCTTGCACAAAGATGGTATGGAATGCAACAATGCACAAACTATGTACATGTGATGAAGGTCCCAATAACCCAGGACCCTCTGAGTCTCAACCCACTAAGCGTGCAAAAGTTAATGAGTAGAAACTTCCTAAATAGTAGACAATTTTTGTTAAATCCGGACGACCACAGGGACCATTTATGCAATTAACTCTAAAATAAATGTCAGTACATGATGTGAAAACATGACTTCGTTTTAACATTATATTCATTCAACGTTATTGTATCAAACATTCTATTACTATTATCTTTTAAGAATTCTTAGAGCTAGCCCGCCCATCACGTATATTTTTGTTTGTGAATGTTGATGTATTTGATTGTTCTCATTCTCATATAACACTTCACACTCTTATTTGAGTGTGTGTGTGCACTCAGTTTTTATTGTGTCATATGAAAGCACGCTCTAGCGCGTAAATCAAGATTTAATAGTTTTTGTGATATATGTTTCTTTTATGATTATGAGTCACAAAATCTTTGTTTTATTGTAAACATGTAAATAAGTTTAATGATACCTTCAAAACTATATTTATAATCTTAACTTGAATAATTCTTGAAGCTAGCCGTCTATGGGGCCTCGACCAAACAAGAAAAGAATCTTCCCCAGCCTTAGAAGTAAACTACAAAGTTGTAGCCTAGTGAATCGCGGATTCCATAAACTCTCTCTTTCATGCTCTCGGGGCGATGAACTTATTATGAATAAACAACGAATTTTTTAGTGACCGGGTGTCATACAAACAACTAAAAAAACTACTTATTATGAGTTTGTTATATTAATCACCGATTTGCATGTAAATCAATTAACAATTAATTTAAGAAAGCATATATCATATATCCAATCATATCATCCATAATAAAGACAGCATGTGTTCATCATGGATAATCAATTAACAAGTAATTATAAGTTAAAGCGACCAATTATCACAAATAATATATCGATTTTAACACGTAAAATTTCATACAACCTAGGGTTTCGTCTGATTAATTTTAACAATCATAAAGATCGAATCTTTATAAATAAAATCGCCCAAACGGCTTAAAATTAAAACCAAGAAATCAATTTATATGCCAATTTTACGTTTTTTATGTAATTACAAATACTATACGATGGCTCGTGATGCAATGTTGGAATTTATAATCTATTAACGATTTAATATCACGAGTTTAACGCAACGGAAGTCAAGAACACATATAGTATAACGTAACCAACACAAGATCAAGAATCATGTACCTTTTGGAAAATAAAGCAATCGAACAAGATTCTTGAAAACACGCTCATGTGTTAAGCTAACAAACGCGTGAGACCACCAAGATTTCAAATTATGAATCCTCTAGAAGATACACACACAATACGTTCTTAGCAAACAATTACGTATGCTAGTACTAGTAGTGATAAAGCTTCACGAACCCTTGATCTTGGAAACAAGAAAGAACCGAAACCCTTTTGTTGTTAAGGGTTGATCGCCAAAAACCAAACCGAAACCCTAAGGGTTGTTTGGTTCGATCGGTACACATGAAAGAGAAACAGGAGAAGGTTTTTAGGGATTCATTTTTTGTAACATCAACAAATAATGAGCCTTAACCTTCTTTTATAGCTTTAATAACTTGGCTTGCAAGTTAGACAATCCCAATCTCTATGGGATTGCTCCAACCGATCGGCTAAGGCACCAAGGGGGTGTTCCCAAACTTTCCTTTTTCTCGTTTTTGCATTTAAGGGGGTGTTTGGCTAAGCTTATGAGTTGGGCTTAGGTTTATGTTATATAAACGGCTTATGGCTTATATATCGTAAGCTTATAAACCCACGTTGAGTGTTTGGATTAGCTTATATTTAGTAAGTTTATAACTTTAAATTTTTGGTTTATTTTAAAGTGGTAAATGATTATAAGAGACATGAGTTGAAAATTATTAATGTTAGATTAAGTATAATTGGGGGTAAATTTGTAATTTATAATGTAACATGTTATTTAAGCCCAACCCACTTAAAAAAGCCATACTTTTGTGTATATCAAAACCTCCTTATATAAGCTCATAAGCCCACTCATATAAGCTTAGCCAAACACTTAGTTTGGGCTTATATGACATATATAAGCTAATAAGCTCATAAGCCCATCATATAAGCTTAGCCAAACACCCCCTAAGTCCTTATAGTCAACATTTTAACAACTATTTGCAAATCCCACCAATAAATAATTACTTAACACTCGTTTTAACTTTATCACTAATTAATATATTACTAATAACATATTAATGTATAATTGTTTTAAGTATTAACACGTGCATCCCTATAAGCTCACGTAATTTTCCAGACATATATTATTTAATATATGTACATATCGCAACAAAAGGTAAATATAAGAAGGGTTAATCAATGCTGTATGGGTCACAAGAACAACTATTGTGGTAGATCAACATATTTGCAACGAGTTGCGTTAACATATACATATCACATACGCATCAATATAAACTCAATTTCAAAGATTGTAGGACTTTAGGGAACAGTTTTGCTTTGTTACATAATGAACGCAAAAAAAAAAGTATTCTTTTCAAATTTTTTGTTTAAAAAAGATTATAAGAACCACAAAAAGAAAAACAATACTCTATCCGTCCCATATTAAGTGTTCATTTTTGACTTTTTAAAGTCTTTTTTCTTCAACTTTGACCTTAATTATTTCTTCTTATGTTATATGATACCCAATGCAAAATATATGACTGGATAGAGTTTCGAATGTATTTTTAATTGGTATAATTTTCAGTAAGCATTATATAACATAAAGAAAAATATTTACGGTCAAGGTTTATGAAAAAAGAATTCAAAAAGTCAAAAATAGACACTTAATATGGGACGGATGAAGTACAATACATGTCGTCTCTTCTTAATAAAACAAGCTAACTAAAAAAGAAAGACCCAAAACAAAAACGAAACAATTTACAAAGAAACCAACACTAACCTATACCTATTACTGTCCCATGAGAAAATTACACAAATAAGACCAAGAAAAGAGAAAATTATTCTTTTCAATTAGGTCCACTAGTTTTACGTGGTTCAATTTTAAATGGATAAAAGAGACGAGAGATAATGGATATGTCAATAATTTTGTCTTCTAAAAGGGTTAACATTATTTTTTTGACTGTCACGTCACTTTTAACACCATAACATCAACACTTAAAAAAAACTCCTATAATCACTTTTTGGGACATACTTTTATTTTTTTCATAACACCCTCTTAAAAAAACTAATATTTCATTAAACAATATTACACATTTGAATACTTTTAAAAAACATATGGAATTAAAAAGAAACATACGAAAAAAAACATAAAATAAAAAACATACGCCCGACGACTAAAAGTCTTCATCTTGTTGCCAAATATGCTCCATATGTTTTTTTAAGACTAAGATGCATTTCTTGGTCTCGCAACTCTTTATTTTTTCGACATTGAGTTTCACACATTTCAACCCATGTACGTTGCATATTTCTTGACATATTAGCGTACACTTCGTTCGAGTCAAAAACCGCCATCCCTTGATCTTCAAAAATCATGTTATGCATTATGACACAAGAATACATGATTCGACGAATGGTGTTGACATGGTATTGCCGTGCCGGTTGTTGTATTATTCCCCAACGTCCCTGGTGAACACCAAAAGCACGTTCAACATCTTTCCGTGCACTTTCTTGACTCTTTTTAAAGTAAACATGTTTCGCGTCATTTGCAAAAATGCATCTAAAATACGTATATGCATCTAATTAAAAGCTAGAAAACACATTATGATGCATTATAATGCATCTAAGATTATAGAGATGCATCTAATTTAAGTCGATGCATCTCGGATATGCGGTTATAGTTACTTCTTATCCTTCTTATTTTAAGAAAACTTCTCATTTGATCCTAACTCTCTCTCTCTCTCTCTCTCTCTCTCTCTCTATATATATATATATATATATATATATATATAGTAGGGATCCAGTGAGAAGTAAATTAAAATAAGAAGTGGTGAGAAGTGACTAAAACCACACATTTGAGATGCAACGACTTTCATTAGATGCATTTCTATTCATCTAGATGCACCATATAGAGTTTCGAAAGTTAATTTGATGTGAAGATGGTGCAAATTGATTTTCATGATTTTGGCACATGCAGAGGAACAAAAAACAAGAGAAAAAATAAAATGCATCTAATATACGTATATGCATCTAATTAAAAGCTAGAAAACACATTATGATACGTTATAATGCATCTAAGATTATAGAGATGCATCTAATTTAAGTCGATGCATCTCGGATATGTGGTTATAGTTACTTCTTATCCTTCTTATTTTAAGAGAACTTCTTATTTGATCCTAACTCTATATATATATATATATATAAGGTGGGTATTGAAAAAAAAAATCAAAATTTGAAAAATAGCTGTCTATAAACGTTGGGGGGGAAGGGGGGTTAAAATGATTTTTTTTAAATGATGTCGTTGGTGCGTTCGTGGGTTAACAGCCAGACCAACGCCGTGGCCTTGTTTCACTTTCCGGTGTCATAACGCCGGGAACGTCGTTGCCGAACCCCCACACGGCATTATGACACCGTGCACTCTAAAGGTCTAACTAGTTTTGACTAATTCCCATTCAAGCATGTTACCGGTCATCTCAGAGCCAAATGAAAAAAGTAAAAAAAATAATAGTTCCGAATACTCATCAACAAACAAATCATAATGCAGGTACAAAGAGATCGAGCGGGTCTACAGTTGTTACGAAACGTCGTCATTGTAATATTATTTTTTTTCTTTTGGCTTGTCGGTTTTGTTTATTTTGGTTGTTATGATCATGGCATGGTTCATCGAGCCAGTAGTAGCGCATTTGTTTCTTGTCGGGATGTTAAAATCCTTTTACCCAAACAAAAACAAATAAACTAATTAATCATAATGTTGTTAACAAACACAAGTTAACACAAACTTTGATTTACAAAAGAGTCATAGAATGAAATCAGACACTTACAACATAGAAAGTACCCATATAAACAATAATATATAGCATACAAGTAGGCAAGTAGCACTAGCAACCGCTCACACATGCTTTTTTATGAAGTAAAGACACACACGCACATTCTAATATAACCGAGGCCACGTACAATTTGAAACATGCACGCATAAACCACATAACTAAAGTCCAAACTAGTAGTCAGAATCATCATCATCATCGTAACCATATCCACCACAATAGCCACCACCATACTCAATATCATCATCACTGTCACCGTAGTCATAAGTCACAACATTCTTGCTACGATGATTATTATTGTAACTAACATTACGAAACCTTTGCTCATTATACACCTCAGTGTACCCACTCTTGTCACCGTACCTCACAGTCTCAGTTTGCTTGTACTCATTCCGAGTTCCACGTGTGCCATTTTTCCACTGAAACTCTCCTGAAGAGGCCATCTTGGTTGTCATTGCACGTCCATAGGAACCGGTTTGTTTGTCGTTGTAACTGGTATAGGATTTGGTCTCGTCAGTGTCTTTTTTGCCCCCACTTCCTTTGTAACTGACCGTATCGCTCACCTTTCTAGGAGAGACCACTTGGATAAGACCAATTCTTTCGACATGTTCTGGTTCGGATGAGGCGGAAGTTTTGGATTCTTTATTCATGTTTAACGGCCTGTTATAAGAAAATATATAGAAGGTTACTTATAATGTGTTATAATCAAAAAATATAGAAAATTATAATGCATGTTATCTAAAATTATTATGCAAGATAAGTAAATAGGACATGTGATGATAAATGCATGCTGAAAAAATGTAGGAGGACCTTGGTTTGTTGTTTGAGTGGGAAATGAAATGATCGGTGAGGGGTTATTTGTAGGGAAAGAAGGGATTATGTTTACTGTTATGTTACAGTACTCCCACTAGGGATCGCAACAAAACCCGAACTCGATGGAGAATTCGAAACCCGAACTAATTAGGGCGGGGAGAGGCATGTTTATCGGGCTACGAGATGGGTTTGGGGATTAAACGAGGATTTTAATTGGGTTTGGGCGGGAAACGGGAAATAACGTTCCTAACACGCCGCGCCCAAATAATATATACACATATACAAATATATTTATAGTTATATAGTATCATGTTCGTATTTATGTAATAAAAATATTTCTCTAATATAAGTTGTTTTTTATCTTTGTAAGATTGTTTTTGATTATAGAAACTTGTTTAATATCATATTTTTAAGCTGTAATTTTTGGCGCTCTAATTTATCATTATTTATGTATAATGCTATCGTTGAAAACTTAATAAGACGTGTTTGTAATTGTTTATTTATAGGTTCTTAATTCTTCAAGTTATTGTCATGCGGTCTATAAATAATAATAAATGCGAAATGATGCGGTTTTGGTCGAGATTTTCACCCAAAGAGGATCCCCTGATAGGATCTCCGATTAGTACGAGGCGGGTTTGGGAAAGCATCACGCGCCGATTAGATCCCTGATGAGAATCAAGGCTGGTTTTAAGAGAACTTTAGTAATTGGGTTTATGGATGGAAATGACTGCCCCAAACCCGTCCCGTTGCCATCATTAATTCTCACATCATTACCAAGTGCCAACTGTCAAACAAATACTCTAGAAATTTCGGATTAGTATTGTGATAGTTGTCATATCAGTCTCTTACATAATAACCGGTCTATATGACCTTAACTTTTGGAGTGTGTTTGTGTTTGTTATGTGAGTTAACTATGAATTTATGAAACCATAAATGAGACTGTTAAAATCACAAACACAGGACACACGAAGAAGTTTTAATTCGACCAACCGCCCATGTTTAATTTTATAAGTGTATATCATGACATGATTGATGAGATGTTTTATACATATACGGTATACTAAAGTTGGTGACGTGTGTTTACAAAAAAACTCTCTGGACTAGAATTCATTTCATTAGCCTAGAGTTTTGGGCCCGTCTGTTGGGCTTTTACGTTTTTTTTCACCAACGAATCTACGATTGCCCCCTAAATAAAATGGTATATCTAACATATCACTCCTGGCATATAAAAAACTAAAAACTTAATAAGACGTGTTTGTAATTGTTTATTTATAGGTTCTTAATTCTTCAAGTTATTGCCAAGCGGTCTATAAATAATAATAAATGCGAAATGATGCGGTTTTGGTCGAGATTTTCACCCAATGAGGATCCCCTGATAGGATCTCCGATTAGTACGAGGCGGGTTTGGGAAAGCTCACTGCGCCCGATTAGATCCCTGATGAGAATCAAGGCTGGTTTTAAGAGAACTTTAGTAATTGGGTTTATGGATGGAAATGACTGCCCCAAACCCGTCCCGTTGCCATCATTAATTCTCACAATCATTTTTTTTCTTTTGATTTACCTGTTAACTAACTCGACATTGTGAGCCGACTAATCTCTACAAAACTACTCTTTTAGGTAGCCCGAAGTCGGCTCATGTGAACCTTCGAGGCCACAAGGGGATTAGTTTTCTCCTCGTTATATTCGAACCATTGACCTCCACTTTGGAAGGCTGGTTATCTTACCGTTGGGTATGCAGTTGATATTGTATATGTTTTATGATTCTAGTTGCATTATTGAGTCAGCTATACTTAAGATTAATGGTCACACTTTGTGTTAAAACATGTAAAAATTTAGCTTCGCAATCGAATTTAAAAGCATCAAGTTGAGTTATCAAAATCGTCAATATTTATAGAATATAGAAAGCTAAAAAACTCAAATAAGTATTATGTTTCGTACATACAATATGTTTTGGTCAAACAAAGATTTACCTATTGTATATCTTTAATACATATACAAATATAAAAAGAGTTTTACCCATTTTTCCGTCACCAACACTTTTTTAAGATATAAAAGTAGCCTAGATTGTTATATATGATTTATAGGCATACATACATGTCAATGGAATAAAGACTTTTTGAGAAATTTAAATGTTAGAATTTTAGTACGTATTAAACAAAAAGAAAAAAAATGCAATTCTTCCAAACACATCAATGAATAGCTAGAAAACCCTTTTTATTAATTTATGATATTTTATGTGCTTCGGTGTTTTTCTATTTGGTTGTACAACATAATTTCAGACCGACAATGAAAAATCCATCAAAAAGTCTTCGGGTAGATTTGGGATGTGATTAGATACTGTTAAATCTTTGTTTGGAAGTAAAAAATTGTTTACGTTTGTAATATTTTAAAATATAAAGTCTACGGGTATAAAGTTTAAGGGGTTATTTGTTTATTTTTTAAAGTTATAATAAAACATGTAAATTTATAAATTTACACTTAACTCCATATAATTTATTTAAAATTAAAAATCACTAAATTTTTATTAATTACCTCCACTTTTTTCAAGTTTTTTTCTTCACAAATTTGACACGTATATTTTTATGTGTTTTTTTTCTCGTCATATTTCTCCACCACAAATTTTTAATTTTGACCAAATCGATTTAATTTTGACTTTTTATTGACCAATCAGATCACACGATTTTGCCTACGTGGCAAAATCAAGCGTTCTGATTGGTCTAATTTTTAAATTCATATGATTCAATTTGATGAAAAACTACGAAATGATGTAATTCTTTTATTATATAAAAGATAACAAAATAGTAAAAGTCTTTGGGCTTCTTGACCCATACATACAAAGACCTATAGCATGGGCCATATCTACCTATTATATAAAATAGGCTTTTTGGGAACTGATCTTGAAACATAAAATCTAAAAGAAAGACACATGTCCAAAGTAAATAATCAAGGGCTATCATTCGTTTCAGTATTTAATAGTTTTCTGTAGTATATTGGATATCATAACACAAACATGGATGATTGGGTTGGCTAATTATCTAGAGAGAGAAAGTGAGGTTTCTAGTGAGAGAAAATGCACTAGCATGAAATGTGATAAAAAGAACAACCAACCCATTCACATGGCTGAAAAAAGGCTTATATACAAGTGTTTAGGAGCTCTATGTTGGGTATGGGCTTACACTTGGGTAAAAGACCCGGCCCAATACCGAAAGTCATACGCTTACTTTCTAACTACGAGTTATGCTATACTAAACAATACACGGGGGTGACCAAGTCTTTTTCATAATCCTAACAATCTCCCCCTAAGGGAGGTCACCCCATAAAATACAATTTGAATAATAGCATTCTAGTTCTTCGACCTTCTGTCTGTAGCTCGTAGTCTTTGATTCTTCATTCATTGAGATCATTGTACATTGTGTAGATAACTTCAAGATTTGTCCCTTAGGCTTGAGCGATCTTTGAGCTTTCTTTGAGATCATCATCCATCATAAATCTCTTGATTATCCTTGTAGAGTGGCATTGCCTTCATGTGATGTTGTGACCTTCAGACCGGCATGCTCACACTTTTCTTGATCATGACATAACTTATCAGAGTAGCGGAAGCTGTGTTGTAGGTCTTTTGGTTGTCATGGTGTCTTTGATTGAAAACATTAAGTGTGAGCATGGGGCTGTGAATTGACTCCACTGGAATGAGGTATCTCCATTTCCACCATAACTTGATCCTGTAATAAAACAGTTAGCAATAAAGCATGTGGACGAATTTGGCTTTGTCATTCGCCCGAGTCTGGTTGGATTAACCTCCGGATCCGTGAGGACCGACCTGTGATCAGGTAGATTCATCTTAAGAAGAATCTCCTTGACAGGATTTCTAGTATAAGTATCAGATCATCTGATGTGTAACCATCAAAATCTCCATACTTGCCTGTTCTCTGTATCGGAACGTCTCAAAGTAGACATCACGATAAGAGTGAATCGGTTAGTTACTATCTTACCGATTAAAGAGAAAACTTGATTTGAAAATCAATCAACGTGTCGTTTGAGAAAGTATTTTGTGACACATCTTAGATGGTTTTATAGCACAAAATCAAATGTTCTCAGAAACCCAACATTTGTTTTGAAAGATGTTCATAGTCGTTGTGCAAGCTAGCCGTTCTCAAACCGGAGCGTCTCAAAGTAGACAAAGCACAGAATGAGTGAACCAGTGGATTAAAACCCACTGATTAATGAGAAATTGATTTGAAAATCAGTCGCGTGTCACTCTGGAAAGAGTTTTGTGACACATCGAGAGTTTTATAATCTAAAGATCAATTTTCATCAGAAACACTTTTGTTTTGAAAGATATACACATTCGATGTGCTAGAAAATTCAGTTGTTGAACACATCGAAAGGTTTTTCAAAAACTACTCGTCAATTCACTTCCTGGAACAAGTTTGATTCATAAAGAATCGCACCATCGTTTCTTTCCAGTTGTCACAAGCTTGATCCTCAAGAGGATCTCACATGTCACCTACCAAGAGCTTGTTTAATGTTGGCTCTAGAAGGATTTCCATCTTCATTGTGAATACTTTCGTATCACTCGGATGTTCTGGCAATACCACGAGGATAATGCGAAGGACTCTTAAAATCTTTACTTGTTGTCACAGTGTGTGAGAAACAAGCACAATATGGATTAGTGTCCTAACGAGATTTTTGGATGATCTCATGGCTCTAGACTCAATAGTGCATTTTTGGTTTTTGGTAGTCGGAGGCTGGAGCGGACTGCCACCTTTTCAATATCATCTAGCTCGGAGTGAGAGAGACGATAGAAATGTATTGATCTCCGTGAGAAATGAAACAAGAATCCTTTGAGGGATCTTGAGTGGCTAGGGAGGGTTGTGCAGCGTATCACTGGGTCCATGATACTTGTCTTCAATGTCAGCAATCAACCATGTGATTCTGACAGCATATGTAGTGACCCGGTTTCTGCCTAATGTTTAAGGAGGGCTGCTTTCTTTTCACCCTTTATCTTAACATTTCTTTTTCATTCTTCAACCCCTTCAGTGCTTACCAAGACTTCATTACTAGTACCTTGTTGGGTTTATTCCAGTACTAGCTCTATCTCAGTCCGCACTATTCCCTTATTCTCACATAACTCCTTTTGTAATCATACCTAAGGACATCTACACTAACTAGTGGATTGTCCCTGGGTAGATCCCTCCGGCTCTGGCGGGATCGTGGGAACATGTACCTAACCATACCATCCTTATAACTCCGATAAAGTAAATACAGGGTCGGTCTTTCGGTACTGTTCATTTTGCCATAAAACCATTTGAAAATCAATCAAGGTACTTGTGATATAGATATCAAAGCCATTGTATCTTGATTGTTTTGATTATTTATGAAACTGCTCCCCCTCAACATGTGCGTCGATATTCGAAATTGTTTGGCACATGGAGGGAGGAGTACCTGCTTGAGTCTTAATAGATCACACTTTTATCAGATTTAATATTTAAATCACATTCTCTCCCCTGATCAAAAATTTCAAACCCTTTGAGATTTAGGATCTCAATTGATTTAAATATGTTAGAAAATTTAGGAGAAAATGTAGTCTGATTAAATACAAGCTGATATTGGAACCTATAAATGCTCCCCCTCAATTAATGAGGGATTCTGTTAGTGTCAGTTATGATGAGTTTATTAATGATTTGGAGTTTAACGAGAAACTCATGAAAAATTCATTAAACTGACACATAACACTGATTACCACACTACTTATTGATGTACAAGATTGTGTATGAGACAGGACCTGAAATGTTCAAACTGAAAGTGGCACAGTCATTTTGTCCATGTTAGCAATCTGTAGTCCGTCTCGATACTCTCCAGATGGAAGTTGTCTTAGCTTTCCCCCGAACCAGCAATCCTTTCTTGAGAAGACACAACAAATATTCGAAGTACACACATAATTCAAAACCATAACATCAAAGTCAATTAAGACCCTGATGAGTGTATTTCTCCTTACATGATTGTGATGATATAAATTGAAACACCAAGGTTAGCTAAGTCTCGGATGTCACAATTATTCCCTCTAAATAGCCGAAATGATAATACCTAAGTCAACTAAGTCTTGGATGTAAACATTTCTTCCTGCAGGATAATGACTATCTAAAGGTATCATCATACTTATCAAACCTATGTGTACCTCTTTTGACAATAAATTCTACTCCTTCGAACATAAGCTTAGTGATTAACTGATAGGGGAAATACTAATCGAATCAGAAACATATCTTCAACTTCAAGGCTTCTAAAAACTACATAATTATTTCCAAACAAACCTAAGCATTTTAAAACTATGAGGTGTTGGCAATATTGATCGGTTGTGAGTTATAAGCCAAGTCACAAATCTAGAAATTATATTAAGGCTCTAAAGTTAACAACTTATGACAAAATGAAAGCCCTTGGATTAAAACTCCCGCCTCAATTATTGTCCGTTAAGGATTAAAACTTTTCCATATAAATACCGTGACATGTTTTAAGAATAATTCGAAAAACACTTTCTCCCCCTCGAACAAAGACCCGTATTCTATTTAAAAGATCTATTGTAATTATTCAGTGCCGAGATTTCTTGAAAATCTTTGTAGTGGTCGAAAATTGATTCTAATTTTGATTTAGAAACACTTTTCAAATGAATTTAAACGCCAACTTGATTTAAGACATCAATAATTTTTGAGAAAAAAAAAATCGTCGGGTTATAAAACATAACCATGGCAATCTAGGACCTTTTCTGATGTAAGATTCAAGAAGCAAGAACCATAAATAGCATATGTTTTCATTCTAAGTCTAAAGGTTGAAGCACATAACATCTAAAGACTAAATGAGTTTTAAAATAAATCATTAAACTTCCCTTTAAAAACATGATTTAGTTATTGTCCAAACATTTCTGTTTACTTCTTGATATTCAAGCAAGATTTTTTTTGAAAGATTCTTAGCAACATTTCTCCCCCTCAAATTAGTCCCGTTTCTATTTAAAGAGCTGATGACTTGTTTGAGTGATAGAAAATTCTTTTAAAAATCTTTTTCTGATGAGAGACTTTAGATGACTGATAAGTTTTGAAAGACCAACACCTTTCCACAATGTTTAACACAAATGAAAATTTTGGAAGAATCAAGAAGAAAATTTATATGTTAAAAAGAAGACTATCTCTTCTTTATCTAGAAATAAATGCACTGCAGCGTACATTAAGATCGAGGTGGCACGGATTATGATGAACATCCATCCCGGAGAACTTAAACACCCTTGTTAGGAACAAGCATCTTTAGGCGACGTGCTTTCTCATTTTGAAGACCGGTTGCAGACTGAAATATACTGCAAACCATTTTTGACATGTTTTGAAAACATTTAAAACTTCTGTTCGAACTTTATTTACATTCAACAGTGGCATTATTGAATGACATATTCTTAACGCCGTACATATTATCGATGCCAAAAGACAAGTCAATGAAAAACATATTTTTTAGTGATTTTCTGGTTTTATATTTTTTGTATTTTGTTTGTGAAAAGTAAATGAAAATCTTTTTGTGTTTTTCTAGTTTTATATATTTACAAATGATACATGAAGAGATACCACCATAACTCTTCAGTTTCGTCCGCCAGCTTTTTCATCGTTTCTAGAGGCATGCTTTGCATTCCAACCTTTTTCATGAGAAATTCAAGTTTTTCTTGTCCAAAGGTTTGGAGAAGGTATCTGCCAGCTGAAATTATGTACCGACGAAGTAAAGCTCAACCACTCCATTTTCCTTTTGCTCCTTGATTTGCCTGTTTTACTAACCACCTCCAGTTCATCAATTTCACTTAATAAATCCACTTCAAGGTCAAAAAATCATCACTTGATCTGGACGAGTACTATCTTCCAAATCTTCCAAATGTTCAAACTCATAAAGCTTTCATGGCATCAAACCAACAGATTTTGGTTAAATGCATCTTTATAACCTTTTTGCGATCACTTGAAGAAGAGATCATCATAGTAAGCAAGAGCATGGCTTCGGTTTGTATTGGAGGTCTTGTGGATACCGGTCTGAAACAATAGGTTCTTGAACAA
This sequence comes from Tanacetum coccineum, assembly GCA_026074375.1. NCBI lineage: Eukaryota > Viridiplantae > Streptophyta > Magnoliopsida > Asterales > Asteraceae > Tanacetum > Tanacetum coccineum. The sequence goes on from BQNB010047905.1 coordinate 27,767, forward strand.
CGACACAAGAACATTGAACAACACTTTGTGAAGATGAAGTAACCACCACATATGGCAAAAGTAATAAATCCATCATACTTTGTTGGTAGAACATTAGGTTGGAGAAGAGGTTGTGGTATGATCCTGAACGATTGTTCTAGGAGTCCAAAAGTTGATGACCTGGGACCTGAACAGATGTGTGCAGGACCGTGACTGACCATGTTCAAGAACTGAATTTGCTCTGATGTTGTGCGGAATGGAGGTGAAAGGTATTTATAATGAATGATTCTTAGACATGAGAGATACTGGGTTTAGAGAATGAGAGATCGATGACTGAAGTATCCAGAAAGGAACAGATGAAGAAACTGTTGATAGGAACATGACCAGGAATACAACTTCGGTTTCCATAGTAGTTTTTTCTGGTTCATCTTTTACTTATATATTTTCTTCAGATCAGGCTTAGTTTCCTTCGATTATCATCCAAGCATAATCATCTCAGTCAAAATGTTCACTGACGCACATCTGCTTCCTACTAAAGAAATAACCTTTTCCTTATCTGGAACCCCTGCTGGATCCAGTTCCTTCACTTGAGGCTCTAGAGAAGACTATGACTCAGTCAGGAACCCCTAGTAATGGTTACCATGTTCCTTCATTTGAGCCTCCAGTTTCCAGGTTACCTCTTGCTCATTTTCTTGCTTCTTCCTGAGAGCTTTCATTATGTCAGCATCCTCTATTGATCAGCAGGAGAAAGAGTTGAATACCCTTGAGCTTCTAGACGAATTAAAGACCTCTTCTATTGACACAAATAAAGGAATCTCAAAAAGCAATACCAGACTGTCTTTTTTGTGTGGGCTCGGTGTTCAGATTCAGCATATGCATCCAGACTGTGTCAGTGATACTGGATGTTGTTTGAAAGCATAAATGCATCAGCGAGTTTAACAACATCGAACTCTTGTGTCAGTAATCTGCCATCTTCATTTGAGGTAACAGCTGATGTTGTAATGGAAGCAATGCATCAAGACTCCTGGTTCTTTGAGCTTTGGTGATCATCTTTCGAAGGATGCTGAGCTGACCCAGAATAGGCAGATTCGTGTCTTCTTCTCTCTTTGCTGACCTATACCCTGGTTTTGATCCACTGAAGGGCTTTTCATCATCATCGGACATCTATTCATCACACTGTCCATGCCTTACTCTTGTGGTCTTTAAACCTAGACTGCAACTTCCTTATCCATGGCATCTTCATCTGCTATTAACAGCATCCATAAGAGCATGAATAGATGGTATGTATGGCAGGAATTTCTGTTTGCATTCTTGTTCATATCATGTGTTTGAAGAGAGCACTCTTTAGATCAAATACATATAAGAGCCACCTAGACTTTGACCTGATGGAGTAATTGAATCTGTTTTCACCTCACCTTGTTCCCTTATTGATTCTGGAAAATCTCCTTGGACTCTTTTCAGATTCTTGATTCCTTGATGGACTCTTGGCCAGAGCAGCGCAGAGTAATGTTCTGTGATTAATCTGCATTATCGTTTCAGAATCTTAAGTAGATAGCATCATCAAGTTTGTTCCAAGATATTTTATCACAACCCGAGGATACTTGGGATTGAAAAAAAAAATTTCGAAAGCCAAAACATCGGTAAGTGATCAGTCTTCTGACTTCAGACATCTCTTGCTCCAATCTTGCCACTCTTAGCTGAAGGGAGAATAATATGAGTGATAACAGGGGAGGTGATGATGATTGTAGTAAGCTTCCGTGTGATTGGTGGAGGAGTGACCAGTACGATGGGCTTAGTAGATGAGACATCTGTGAAGGGAGCAATCACTGGAAGAGTTGACGTTACTGTCTGATGACTTGGATCAGGTATGGTGGAATCAGACTCCTCTATAACTTTAGATTTCTCCTGATCATCTTCGGTTAGTTTGTCTCAAGAAAATGACCCTTCAGAGTTATAAGTGTCCATCGAGATTTTTCATGGAAGACAAGAACCAGAATGACGTTTCTGGATTTTCTCGATGACAAAACTCGTCTGTTAAGAGCTTCTGTTTTCATGAAGCCTTTGGGTAGGCTGTCCGCGAGAATTCATCATCCATGTGCTCAGGTTTGGTGCCAGCAATAGACACAGTATTTTCCAAAGATGATCCCAGTCCTTTTCTTCTTGCATGGGCTCAAGGTCTGGTCCAGACACAATTCTTGCATGAGTAGCATGAACTTCTCTTGCAACAGCTTCTTCTTTAGCTTCAGTTAAGCTGATAGATTTACCTAATTCCAAAGCTAAGTCTGGTTTAGGGATGATGTTGTCATGCAGGAGTGATCTCTAAGGCCTTCCGAAAATGATCAGCACTCAGAGTAAACCATTTTAATCACATTTAATTCACTATTCTCCCCTTCAAAAATTGCATATGCGATAGACATTTTGATCGTAGTGAATTAAACTACCAGCTATGGTTACTTGGTCCCACTTAACAAACAAACAAGCATGGGAAAATAGAAGCTTGTAAATGAGAATGGTCAAACACAAGAAGATTTCTCCATTCTTTTGAAGAAAAAGCGCACTGAAGCGTACACTTTCCCTTTCTTTTGAAAAAACTGATTCGTACAGAAGAAATACAAAGCATCGACTTGAGCTAACAAACATTGAATGTTTTGAAAGAAGCTCAAGACCGAAAAGATTTCTCGTTTCGTTATAAGGATAAAAAAAAAAATATTTATTTTTGGGCACTCCACTTACATTTTCCTTTTGTCTGAAGAGGGGTTGCAATATAACATTTGATTACAAGCCATTACCATTGAGCCCAAAACTGGAATGTTTGTATATTTAGCTCATGACCAGAAAGATTTCTCTTTTCGTCTTCAGGATAAATCACTGACACGAACACACTCCTTTCTCTGAAGCATACACCTTTCATTACTTAAGGAACAGGCATGAAGAGAGCCAACAGACGCCATTTGACATTAAGGAAAGTAGGTTTGAACCGTTTTGATCACAATCAATCAAGAGAATGAACGAGGTCTAACTGTTTTGTCCAACATCTTCTTGAAGAATGTTCATCATGATTTTAATTCCTTGAACTCCTGACGTATGAATAATCCGTCTTTTGGTAACCAAACTCCGAGTCTTCTTTAAAGGATTGGACAGATGTACCAGTAACTTGAGTTAGAAGTACCTGCCCTAACATAAAGAGTTTGATTCATTCATATGGTTAGGTGAAAACATCAATGAACCATTTGGAGGTTCACTTGTCAACTTTGGTTTTGCTATCTATGAACAGAAACTAAACCCTTTCCAGGAGGAATCCACCTAAGAACTAACAGACTGAAAATTCTACCCGTTGTTTCACCTAAGATAAGATCTAGGAGTGTGAGGTTTCTCATGCGACATTTACAAGCGGAGAACGTAATTGAGAGAAAACCTTCTGTCCTATACCATGTTCGCTTACCAGGTTTTAAGAGATGTTGGTTTCTTGTTCAACGGGATGTGTTTTGGAGTACTTGGGAGACTGAATTTTAGCGACGAGAAATTCACTTATTCAGGACTTTTTATAACAATCAATCGTGATTGATTAAAGATATATTTATGACAAATCGAACAAACACATTTTTTGGAGTCAGAAAAAGAACTAGAATTCCTAGAGTGATCTACTAGCGACACACCATTTGACATCCAGCAACAACTCTTAGATACAGGCAAACTCCAAGCAGATATTTTAATGTTACTCCTAGTATTTGGTTTGCTGCCTTATAATATTGTAGTGTTTGTAGATTAGTAGTATGCATCACCACAGGGTTTGAATCCTATTTTCTTTTCTTGTGTCTTTTTCCTAGCTTCCTCTAGATAGTGATTATGAGCCATATCATTTGAACCATACGGTTCTTCTTGACTATTCCTAAATGAGCCAGGTGCAATCACGTGATGAGGTTTTGCAAGCACATATTCTCGAACTTTAGGCAAATAATAAGGAGTGACTGGTTTTGACAAAACGTTATTCACATCAACTTGGGAGGCAAACCGTGGTTTTGAAAAGTTAGTCTTCATAATTAAACGCATTTTGTTGTCTACAATAGACTGGTTTATGGGGTGGGTTGTAAAACTGGTTTCCCCAAGATTGATGGTTTTGCAAACTTAGTATCCATGCTATTTCTTTTTAACTTTCTTAATTCATTTTTCAATCTACATTCCGCAAAAACCTTTCCTTGAATACTGAGCTTTTAAATCATAGCATTTTCAACAGTCTTACTATTTACTGTGATCATCATAGTCATTATGATCTTCTCGAATTCGTGTCTTTTGATAGAAATCATAAAGTTTTTTTGTAAGTCTGTTTTAAATGCTCATTTTCCTTAAGTAATTTAGCCACTTTATGTTCTAATTCGATGTTAATTGTTTCAATTACATCAATGTCATGTTTAACCTTGGCTTCATTACTTGCTTCCTTCACACTTTTAATTTGATTCTTCAAGTTGCAAATTAGTGTGGTTTTGGCCTGTAGCTGAGCTTTCTAATCATTTATCTCAAAAAATTCACAAAACCAGGAGAGTCTTGGTTTTTACATGGTTTGTTACTTTGGAAGACTTTCTTCCCTTTTTGTTGCATTGAAAAATTTCAGTGATATGCAATGTTTTCAAGTTGTAGAAATCTGTTTTGAAAGTGTCATTATAAGCTTCTTTTTCAACATATCATTTGTTTTGAGAAACTCAGCCCCCCCCTTAAGTCAAAAAAGACTTTTTGCTTTATATTGTTTTAGTGAATTAAATGTGATTAAAATGGTTTACTCTGAGTGCTGATCCTCGGAAGGCTTAAGTAGATCACTTTATACATCGGTGTATGGGTTGGGGTATAAAGGGGTCTGCAATGACTTAAAACATCCCTAAACCCGACAATAGCTTTGGAATTAGTAAATCTATCACTTAACTGAAGCTAAAGAAAAGCTGTTGCAAGAGAAGGTTTCATGCTACTCATGCAAGATTGTTGTCGGACCAGACCTGAACCCGTGCAAGAAGACCTAGACTGGATCAAACTCTGAAAATTACAAGTTCTCTTGCTGGACCAAACCCTGAGCACATGGATGATGAATTCCTCGCGACAGCCTACCCAAAGGTTCATGAAAACCTGAAGCTCATAACAGACGAACGTGTCATCGAAGATAATCCAGAAAGTCATTCTGGTTCTATGTCTTCCATGAAAAATCTCGATGACCACTTATAACTTAGAGGGAAATATCAATTTCTTTATGACAAACCAACCGAAGATGATCAGGAGAAATCTAAAGTTATAGAGGAGTCTGATTCCACCATACCTGATCCAAGTCATCAGACAGTAACGTCAACTCCTCCAGTGATTGCTCCCTTCACAGATGTCTCATCTACTAAGCCGTCGTCACTGGTCACTCCTCCACCAATCAACACGGAAGCTACAACAATCACCACATCTCTCCCTGAAATCACTCCATTCATCGCCCTTCAGCTAAGAGTGGCAAGATTGGAGCAAGAGATGTCTGAAGTCAAGAAGACTGATCACTCTGCCGATGTTTTGGCTTCAATCAAATCCCAAGTTCCTACGGTTGTTGATAAATATCTAGGAACAAAACTTGATGATGCTCTCCTTAAGATTCTTGAACGACACACTGCAGATTTAATCGAGAAATACTCTGCGCTGCCTGGCCCAGAGTCCATCAAGAATCAAGAATCTGAAAAGAGTCCAAAGGAGATTATCAGAATCAAAAGGGAACAAGGTGAGGAGAAACAAGATTCAACTTACTCCATCAGGTCAACAGACAAGGTGGCTCTTGAAGAATTTGATCTAAAGAGTGCTCTCTTCAAACACATGAATAAGAACAAGACTGCAAACAGAAATCCTGCCAACTACCATCTATACCATGCTCTTATGGAAGCTTTAATAGCAGATGAAGATGCCATGGATAAGGAAGTTGCAGTCAAGGTTAAAGACCACAAGAGAAAGCATGATAGTGATGATGAAGAAGACGATGATGATGATGAAGGCCCTTCAGCTGGATCAAACCAGGGTAGGTCATCAAAGAGAAGAAGACCCGGATCTGCCGCTTCTAGGTCAGCTCAGCCTCCTTTGAAAGATGATCACCAAAGTTCAAAGAAACCACATGAGTCTGATGCATCTGCTTCCAAACAACATCCAGCTCTTACCTCAACTGGATGACAGATCACTGACACAAAAGATGATGTTGTTAACTCTCTGATGCATATGCTCTAAACAACATCTAGATCACTGATACAAGTTTGATGCATATGCTGAATCTAAACCCGAGCCCACACAAAGAAAACAGTCTGGTATTGCTTTCTGAGATTCCTTTATTGTGTCAAAGAAAAGGTCTTCTGATTCGTCTAAGAAGCTCAAGGGTATTCAAACTCTTACTCATGCTGAACAAGAGGCTGCTGACATAATGAAAGCTCTCAAGGAAAGCAAGAAAATGAGCAAGAGACAACCTGGAACTGAAGGCTCAAATAAAGGAACTGGTAACATACTAGGGGTTCCTGATGAGTCCACAGTCATCTCTAGAGCCTCAAGTGAAGGAACTGGATCCAAGCCAGGGGTTCCTGATGAGGAAAAGCTAATTCTTTAGTGGGAAGCAGATGTGGTGAGTAAACATTTTGATAGAGATGATAATGCTGGGGATGATAATGAGGAAACTAAGCTTGATCCTGAAGAAATATATAAGTAAAAAATGAACCAGGAAAAACTACTATGGAAACCGAAGTTGAATCCATGGTCACTGTTCCTATCTAACAAGTTTCTTCATTTGTTCCTTTACTGATACTTCAGTCATCGATCTCTCATCTCCTAAACCAGTATCTCCTCCTTGTCAAGAATCATTCATTACAACTTTCACCACCAACATCCGCACTACAGCAGAGCAGTTTAGTTCTTGAAATGGTCAAGTCACGGCTCCTGTGCAAATTAGTTCAGGACCTGCGCCTTCTTTAATGACTCCTGGATACATCAGTTCATTCTTATTGAGATTCTTATAATCAGGCTCGGTAATCAACACAATGCACTCATTAGCTCTTCTTGCAACTATCTCTGTGACAAACTTGTAACACCCCCATTTTTACATATAGCAGCGGAAGCTAATCTGGGGTATTACTTCAAAGGTACAACAGTCATAATCATAGAAAACGAATCAAAAAGAGTCGTTTATGAAAATAAGTTATCATTCATTTATTTCATCAGAGTTTTTACAAAAGAGAGGTCCCAACATCTGTATTTACAAAGTGTGAATGATAACGGTTTTTTCCATCTTCATGTCCTCGCCACTCCGTGCCATTAGTTACCTGAGATAAAACATGCTAAAAAGTCAACACAAAGGTTGAGTGAAATCCATAGGACTCATGCAAAACTCAATTTCTCCAACACTATATGTTCCACCATCCAAGAAAGACTATAAGATCCTGTTGTAACCATTGTTTAATGAGTATTATAATCTTCCACCACGAACTGTTTCCCCAGATCCGGTAGCTATTTTTGCTTCAAGAGCTATTGATCTAGTTGGTTCACCTTCATCAACTACCATTGATCAAGATGAACAATCTACTAGTACTTCAACAACAAATCAGGAAATTCAATCTCAAGTCACTCATCAAGGTGTTGAAGAATAAATTCATGGACATCAAAATGCATAATTTAATAATGAACCCCTCCTTCATAATATTTCTTCAAACTCTAGTTTTGAAGAAACTAATTGACAAGGGGTCATTCCATTAAATTTGCATCATCTTATTCAACTGTTTAATACTATCACTAAGTTGACAAAGAATCACTCATTAGAGAATGTTATTGGTGATCCTTCTCGTTCAATTTCAACATAAAGTCAACTACAAGAACATGCCATTTGGAGCTACTTTGACGCAAATGAAAATCCAACTCCATTCGGTGTGAAACGTTATGATAAACGAAGAGAATGAGTTAACTAAAAACGGTTTAATGCTAGGGCGAAAACATTACACACTAATGATTTCGGCCAAAAATTTGCCTATTTTTTTCTAAGAAAATGAATAACTGCGAGGTTAGGGTTTGATGTGGTGACCTAAATGAGGTGGCTTGACATAGCCACATAGGTTTGGGGATTAGACATGTTTCGATACTATGTTAGATAATAAAAGCCCCATTATATTTTATTGATAGGCTATTTATAATGTAAATGATCTAAAACATGCTAAACTCACAAATCAGGCTTGAGCTTACTAATATATTATCTATTGTCGGTACTTGACAAAATGTTGACTCATCATTCACACCCCATGTTTGAGTCGCCCTCGCTATTCTTTATAATTTTAAAGGTAACTCGGTTTTGTTGTTCTTGTGCACTCCGTAGTGAATATAAAATTATGTAACAAACTTGCTATTCGTTATTATTGTATAAAAGTATAAAAGTATAAAAGTATAAAACCACTTGTTCATACATTAGCACATTTTATTCCTTTGTAATGTTGACACAGGGCTGTCTCGTGAATTTTGGTAGCCTTGTGCCAGTGTTGAAAGTAGGCCCTTATTAGCCACGAAAACTCTATACATGTATACAAATATCAACTACTAATATGTGAACTAATGCAAGTATCCACAAGCGTTAAAATAAAAATGCAAAAACGACTTCGTTTGACATGAGTTTGACATGATTTCCAAGTATACAAATCGAATTAACTAAGTGATAACTTGAATCCCAAAAAAGTGGAAACTCAAGATGTAAAATTCCAGATTTTGAATTATTGTCTAGACTCTCCTAATTATAAAGATAATTTACAACAAAGTAAAAAGAAAAAATGTTTTATGGTTATCATGAACAAAATAATCGATTGAATCCTCAATAACACAACCGAGCAATTCGCCCATTGTCGTTATTTATTTGTTTACAAAGATTTGACTTTCAAATATCATAAATCTAATTAAATTAATGCATGAGCCTCATAGAAACAAGCAAATCTACATATGATAACAAACATAGATACGGGCCTTAATATTCCATTCACTAATATGCATAATATATATGACATACATAAAAAAAATAAACTTACAAAACGGACCCTCAACTTTGAACTATTTACGACTTTTTTATATAATAAACTTTGTTTATCGAATATATAACATATATCTACCAATTCATTCATATAAAAAAATACTCGCAAAAAGATCTTCGAATTGCGAACAAAACGAGCCCAATATTGCAATGCTTTTGACATACGCACGATTTTATAAAAATGTTGACTTTAGTATATATAAAAAAACTTTCAAAACACCCCCTAAACTACCTAATAACTTTAAAATAAACGACATGGGTCGATAACGTACACATCTATGAAAGTTACGTTGTTTAAATAACGTACACTTTTTTGCCATTTACAACCGGCTCAAAATAGAAAAAAAAATATGTCTTACTGTATAAATACGAATACCGGATATTTTGTTAACCAAATAAGTAAAAAAATACTATACTCGCCCTAACGACAAAGACTCATTCAAATTCCGTGATTGTTAAAAAATGCTCAGTCAAATAAAATACATGTGTTGCATACAAGTTAGCTCCGGCGCAACGCGCGAACACATTCCCACTTAATATTCATTCGAAATCGATTCGGAAAACTTATGTCCCGCCGTAACGCACGGGCTATCTTGCTTGTGTAATCCTATATGTAAAAGAGATTGAAAAAGTAGATATAAATAAAAGAAAAGAAATGTTTTGGTAACGTCAAATATCTTATGAATTCAGGTCAACTTTTTGAAATGTTTTTATCTTTTAATAGAAAGATAGATTTAATAAACACATAAACAAATTTGTTTTATTAAAGAAGTCGTAAGAACCCAAAAATGAATTTGTACACGACACTCCATCGGGTTCGATAGACCGTCATGTAGTGCAATTAAAGCCCAAATAAAGTCTTGTTAATTTGATACCGTTACTTTGGTATCTTGCATTTGTTGACAAACCAATTGATTATCAACAAGTGGCTTTAGTGGACCATACTAGGTTTTCATCTTTATTTCGTACTACCAGTTTTGTCATTTGGTAGGTATGTTTTTACCTTTTTATCACATAAATGGCTTATGTTACATGTACCTATGAAACACCATTTGTACCCTTCGGGTATTTTGTGGTTTTTTTTTTATTTTTTTTTGTATTTTTTTAATTTTGTATACGTTATAAAACTGTGACACGGAAAAATGAAACGAAAAATATAAAGTTTAACAGGTCAAAAGTATGAAACTGTCAAAAATTACAGAACAAAAACTGATAAAAAACTGCGTTGCACTGTAAAAAGAGGAGTACAAAAGGAATCTTTTGTACATTTTGACACTATTTAGTGGGTCAGGGGGTACCAATAGGGGTACCCCACATAAATATCTTCTTGATCAGAGGTTTGTTTTGTTCTACAAAACATATCGCAAACGCTAATGATTTGCACACTCTAAAAAGTTATTTGCACACTTCATTATACGTCGGTCATCGGAAAAAACATTTCTTCACTGGATGCATCAACGCTACATCAACTATTTCTCTTCTACTTTTTACATTCACTTTCTCTCAATTTTCACCCACTTCAATCACACCACTCTCACATTTCAATTAAATATCCACTTTTTACAAATATACCTTACAAATATTAATTTGTACGGATACCGAAAGGCACCCTACTCACCATTATGAGCATTTTTTTGCTTCTCTCACGCGTAACAAAAAGTAAAAACACTCACATCGAGGCTCACTCATCAATGAGAGCCTCACTCTTGCTTAAGCCGTAACAAAAACACCCACATACGGTCACCACCCTTTCATTTTTTACTTTAACGTCACATCATCATTCAATTCATCACCACACTTCTCACATTTTACCCACAATTTTCACACTCCTCTCACCTTTCTTAAAATACATACTATATGCAAACATATCTCATAAAACACTTCACATACACTCACAAATCAAATAAATAATAATACAAACACAATAAGGACTAAAATCTTGCACAATGCCATAATGGTGATGCTACTCACCATTCTTCAGTTTTTGTGGTTGCTTGCTCGTGACCTAGGACCCCAAATGATAGGGTGGCGCGCGACTTTCCTAGACGGAGGTCACACTCACTACCTCAAGCCTAATAGACATGTAGTGTGATCAACATGTAAAAAGCAGATAGCTTAATGTTATGAGTAAAAGAATGTGATGATACGACTTAAACTTGTAACATCCACCTTATGTCATTCTATCACTCGGAGGGCTACATACTAAACATATTGTAAAAGACAATATTGTAGTTTAAAATAAGTATACATATTGCTTCGGTCATTCTTTTCTCTAAATGAGATTTTAACAAGACATCAGATCAATTAGAGTATTGGGTGTAACGACAAAGAGGCTCACCAATCCTAGGTGGCCTTTGCCACTCTATCGGATGGTGCCTTCGTCATGTCTTTACCAGTTAATTGACGTACCAGCATTTTACATTTTTTGTTGTTTTTTAATTGAGTTTTTGTGTTTTAATTAGGTATGGTGGGTCCTTAAAGTGAGGTTTTGGCTTACGTTATTAGAGATGGTGTTTTTGGGTGTGTGTGTGTGTAAGAGAGAGAGAGAGAGATAAGTGAAAAGGAGAAAACCTGAAGTGACGCTGAGGTGACGTTTTGGCTTATGCTACTGCAATTGATGCTCTAAGGCTGGACGGAGTGATGTATAACTCACCTCGTGAGTTTTTAACTCAACGAGTGAGTTGCCAAAACGCCCCACACAAGTCACGCATGACATATTAGAAAACAAGGACGAATGGTGAATGACTCACCATTAGTGAGTTATAACTTTTTATTTAGTTTGTGAGTGCGTGGGGTATTTAGTGAAGAATATATTTTGTATAAAGTATGTATTTTAATGAAAGGTGAAGTTAGTGGTGAATACTACGGTTGAATGGTCAGTGTGAGTGAGTTAAACTGAGAAGAGAGAGAAGACTGAGGTGGATGGTGAGTTTGGGTATACTACTCCATCCAGCCTAATATATATACTCTTCCCGTTTTTAAATAAATGTTCATTTTTGACTTTTGAAGTCTTTCTTTTTTAACTTGGATTTTAAATTATTTTGTTTATGTTATATAATAATTGATGAAAATTATACCAATGGAAATATATTAAAAATTCAATCGATTTATATATTTAAATCAAGTATTATATAACTTATAAAAAAATAATTAAAGTGAAAGTTATAAAAGAAATACTTTGCATGTCAAAAGATGAAATTGATTTAGGGACTATCTTTATGTTGATAATTGATTGAAAAGTTATGTAGACAACTTAGATATACGATTTTATGGTCTTTTAGGGATGATCCTTGTCGTTAACTTTAGCTAACGTAATATCTATACACAAAAATTTGTTCGATTAATTGCACTATATAATCTCCAACATATAAACTGTATTACAAAATCTCTTTAGGATATGTTTTAATTAAGTCAGAAATTTGTTATTCTATATAGATATACAAATGTCAACTGACAGATACATAACTTCACTTTGATCTAAAACTCAAGAGAAATAGCATTGTAATTACGTAATCACCACGACTTTGGGATGATCTTGTTTCATTATTTTTAATTATAGAAATCGTAATATATCTCGATAGTAAGTGTAAATGGGTAACTGAATGTGTTTTTTCCTGTTCAAATTATTAGGGGAGGACGAGCGTTTTTTACTCAAATATATGCGATCTTATCGAGTTAATCCTGAACCGTTTCCGACCCGTAACTTTGATACTAGGTGTGATTAAATGTAATAAACAATTGAATCGTAACTATACATATGTATTCAGGTTATTGTAGGGTGATAAAGGATGAAATGAGGCGAATTTAGAACCGCCCAAAACAACGAAACTTGGATTAAAACTGGCCACTAAAGTCACATGCAATATTTTCAACGAGATTTTAAATTTTAGTAACGAAGGAACATATAAAAATATCATAAGTTACGTAACCTAAATATCAAACTTAAACAAAAATCTACATCACATGATTAAACTTTTAAAAAACATGTGACAGTTATCAAGAAAGTATTCAGATGAGGTTTCCGCTATTCAGGCAATTCGAAAAGAGCGAGTCTTTTGGATCAAATGTACGCAACTTAACCGAGTATCTTCGTGAGTCTGTGATTTTTTGGTAGGGTTGAGCCTGGTTCGGTTTGACTCGGTTTTAAGCTAACAATTTGTCCCGTAGTGACGGTGTTATATTTGTCTCCTCTGGTTGTGGTGTTGGTGATCTATATGTTTCCGATAGGGTATCGTTTGAGTTGATCTCTCTTCATCCAAAGGGTTTTTGCTGTTTGTTTTTGTGTTATGATTCTTTGATCTACATTCAAATCCAAGGAGTTCTTCTGCTGTTTGTCTTTGGTGTATGATTCTTTGATCTTCAGTTCAATCAATTCAGAAGTTTCGTGAAAATGTTAGTGTTGGGTCCTGGTTTTCGTGTATCAAAGACGCTTCAATGGAATTTCAACCTGATAAACGGATTGCGTGGGTCGAGGTCGAAGGGATTCCTCTTAAGTTGTGGTCAGGTAACATTTTTAATCGTATTGCGGCTAAATAGGGGGACCTTCTTGATGTTGATGACCAGGAGGATTCATGTTTCCACTCTAAGAGGTTGTGTGTTCATACGAAGGTGGTTCGTAGCATATCGAAGGAATTTAAAATTATCCATCGTGGTAAGATATATTGGATAAGAGCTAACGAAGCACCCGATTGGGTTCCGGAATTCAATGATGATGTCAAAGAAGAACTCGATGATGATATTAATTCTAATGATGATGGGCCTTTAGAACATGTGTTAGAATCTGGTGGGAGGATACTGATGACGAAGGGGATCAGGTGAATTTGGCAAATGAAGATGTTAAGGGTGACAATATTCTGGAGAAGGGAGAGATAAATGAGAAAGAGGATAAATCGGATGACCCATTCAATATATACCCTATATTAAATAAGCTAGCTGATACGGGAGGGTATGATATCAAATCGGAGGGTAGCTTAAAATACCCCCAGGGTTCTCTCCAGCTGAACTTAATGAGGATAATGGTAGTGGAATTAAAGAAATACGTCAGCAGAATGATGAAGGTAATAGTGCCAACATTCGACCTAAAGACCATATTTCAGAGTCAGTTTGTCCTGGTAAGTTTAAATCATCAGAAGTGCCTCGTGACAAGAAACCAATTCCCAAATGTCACCCAAAGATTGACATCATCTCAGAATCCACCATATCCTCCCTTCCCCCCAATAACCCCTACATAAACTCCCCCCCTCATAAAAACCCACCGCACACCCCCCCCAACCCCCTCCCCACACCCACGTGAATACAACAATCGACTCACCGTCCTCGCGACTCTCAAACCGCCCGCTCTTCTCGCGCCCCCCGCCTTTCCTTCCTATGTTTTGTTTGTCGGATCGTTTTCATGTTTAGTCAGATTCAGGGCGGGTTTTCTATTTTCTGCACGCCCGGCTCTTCCCGACCACCTAAATAAGTAACCATGAAAATGAAAATAAGTTTAGCCAAATACAACAACTAAGTAGAAGTACAAGGGGCAAACATGAAATGTACCCAGACCAAAGTAACTACCAAATCATGCATGTCTCAAACCGCTATCTAACGTTGCTAACGTCCTATGATCTGTGTAATGCAATATCACATTGTTTCAAACAAGATTTAAGGCTTTTATGTAATAACATTCCAGTAATTTGTACTTGCTCAATTCATCGGTAATAAGAACATTTTGTTTAATGCATTTTGTTCAATCTTATTATTCATGTAAATCTTGTATTGTAACTGCATCTTATTACAGTAATTAATATTTATTGGACATCATTTGTTTATATGATTGCGTGTCTTGTATGTTTGATTGAAGCAGAACAATGGCGGTTTCTGCGCTTTTCGTTCTAGATATCAAGGGACGTTGTTTGATTAGTCGTCATTATCGTGGTGATATATCTTCTGTTGAAGCCGAGAGGTTCTTTAGCAAACTACTTGAGAATGAGGTACTTCATAAACATAATATAGATCCAAATGTATGCATAAGATCGACTTATCGTTTTAGTTATTATAGTTTGTTGGCATTATTG
>BQNB010047906.1:0-42847 GCA_026074375.1 Tanacetum coccineum
CCAACCCAACATCTGATTCTTCATGCATATCGACCTTTTCCTCTTGCATTTGCATTTGAGTTTCAATCTCTGATTTGCTGAGTGCATTGTTGTTTTCTGACTCCATTAAACTGCTTTTCGATACAATCAAACTGTCATCCATTGCTTGAACTGGATTGATCTGAATATCAAATGACTGCATCTTGACACTTTTCGTAATTTGATGGCCATGAAGTATTTCGTCATGCAACTGACTTCTATTCTCCTTTAGTGCATTAACATCATTTTCCTTCATGCGTAAAATACCATATGTATTTACAACTCTATGAATGACCACTTCAAGTGTATCCAGGTTCTCGAGTAATTCACGTCTGTAAGCACCAGGTTCGCAGCTCGTGTAATCTTCGAAATCTCCTTGCCAACATTTATTCAGATGATCCGTTGAATTTACCCCTTTTGAGGCAAAAAATTCCTTGAACTGTGTTCGGAATACTTTAATGCAAGTCTTTGCATTAACCTCATGAAGATTCTCTCTTTTAAGTTATAGCCTTAACCGATTCAGATTATGAAACATCTTCAATTTGAAAGTTTGATGCTCGTCACCAAAAAATTCATGAAATGCTTGTCTAAATGTATCAATAGCGTAAGGCGCATTATGGCGATATAGAGCATGAAGATGTATCTCGAGTTGTTCAAACCATGCCATGCAGTTGGAGTGCCTTTGTGTTACGAGTCGTTGCGTCAGTTGAAGCTCTCTCTCTCTTTTGAATTAGAATTTGAATCTTCCATTGAAATTCGATGTGTGAAAGGATCTTAAGTAGATTAAGTAATTGATGTTGTGGTTTTGAATCCAATTAACGTTCACGGGATTTTACAAGTCTATGATTTAAACCGATAAAAGTTTAACGGGATTTTAAAAAATCACTAGAAAAACCGTGAATGAATAATCGTTTGATTTTAAGGTAGGTCTTTTGTTGTTCCTTCCAGAATCATCTTCACATTGTCCCAAATGTCTTTGGCGTCAGTATAGTGATTTATGAGTGCGTAGATGTCTTTTGGTATACCTTGAAGTAAGATATTCGTAGCACGAATGTCAGCTTTATACCTTTCCTTTTCTTCTGCTGTAAGATCTGTAAAGACTCTAACACGTTCTGGGCCTAGATGAAGGGCACCCTCAGCTCCTTCAGCTATAGTTTCTCTGAACATTCCCATTTGAAATGGACCTTCAGTAATCGACTTCATAATGTTCTCTCCATTATCTTTTCCCAAACAATACAGACGAATCCGTTGTTGCCAAGATTCAAAGTCTGTTCTATTAAGCATTGGTGGGCGGGTATCGGAACCGGCATACTGGATATCTTCTGACATATTAGACATCATGATTAATTCAAAAGTGATTTTGTGTTTAATTGGTTTTGAATGCAATTAACTTTCACGGGATTTTACAAGTCTATGATTAAAACCGATAAATTTTACAAAATCACTAGATAACCGTGAATGAATAATTGTTTGTGAGTTAGGTTTGTTTGTTGTTCGGTTTGTTGATTGATTATACTTTTAAAGTGTTAACGATGATGTTTAGATTAGGTTTAATGTTTGTCGATTGAAGTCCAAAGTCCAATTTGTCTAAGACGAAATGTTACTTGAAATAGTAAGCAAACCGCCGCCAATAACCTAAGCAAACCGCCTCCTTAAATAAGGCAAACTGCCGGCTAATGAAAGAGTAAACCGCCGTCTAATCTTAATGCAAACCGCCACTAAAATATGCAACTCGCCGCCTGTTTTTGTCTAACTCGCCGTAAAGAAAAATATAGTAAACCGCCGTGTACTTTGGCAGCTCGCCTTTGGTTTTATGTAACTCGCCATGACTTTGTTAACTCGCCGTGTGTTTTAGCAACTCGTCGTACCTATGAGCAAACCGCCACCAAATTATAAAACAAATAAGCCAAACCGCCACCACTTTTAGCAACTCGCCACCTACCTTTTACCAACTCGCCGGCTATTATTTTCAAGCCAACTCGCCACTAAACTCAGTCAACTCGCCTTTGACCCAGTCAACTCGCCTTTGACTTAGTCAAACCGCCGCTTACCTTTTCCTTAAAACGTGGATCTTGTCCCTAACCTTGTCAAACCGCCACCAAGAACACCAAGGACGAATTTTGCATAAACACTTCAAATGAGCTTATAAACCACGAATTAAAGCTTTAACATGTAATACTAAGTGTCTAAATGAAGATTAAGCACACAATAACATGTATATCTTTGTGGATCTTCTATAATGAAGCAACTCTCCACTTAGAACACAAATAAATTCGAACCTTGTAATCTTTAAAATCGAACTAGGAGCTTGTGATTCACTAGTAGTGGCAACAATATACCTTGTTTAACATGTAGAGCAAGAGAAACACCAAGATTAACCAACAAATTAAGCCCGTATTGCTTTTTGAGCCGTGGGCTTTTCTTTCACAAATAAGCACGAATTTAAGCTTAATCAACCATAAGAATCAATCACGAATTTAAACCTACTCATGTACCAATTGTAGGATCGTTTAATTCATAACACGGGTGATGATTCTTGTGATTGGGCTAGTTTCTAGAGAGAGAAACACATAGAGTGATATTTCTAGAGAGAGAAATGTAGGTGTAAATGTAAAATCGATTATGACTAGCTTGCCTCTTCCAAAGTTGGAAGAGGCTTATATCGTTTTTACAAAATATTGGGTATTAGTACCCGGCTTAAAACCGAAAGACATACGATTAACTATTAAACTACGAACTATTATAAACAATAAATATACGGGGTGACCGAGTCTTTTACTCATATCTAACATAATCCTTTTGAAACTATTGATATGAGTATGAGGATTTTTACTCTCACGTCCGTAAAATGGATTCGCTTGAACTAGTTGTAACAAATTCGTTTTGATCTCAAAATGATCCGCATTGATTTTCGGTAAAACAATAGCTTCCCCGTACCCTTCCTTGGGTGCTCGGAGTAGCTCTTCCATCGTACGTTCTGCCATTGGTGCAACGATAGTACGAAGCTCGGGTTCGACTATGTTTGGTCTATATTGTTTGCCACTCGCTCGGTCACTAAATCCACATATGAAGGGTATTAAGAAACTTCCATGTTGGGTGTTTTTAGTTTTGGTTTGTAGGTGTGTTTTTTGCTCTTTCCTAGTTGCACGCGGAGCCAGAGATGATCTTTCTCAAAACTTCAATTAGGTAAGCCTATTACTAATATCCTTTCTTGCAAAGGTTCATGATGTACCGAAGTTTTCAAGTGGTTAAACGACGATGCCATAACCATGATTTATTCTTGGAGGCTTTTTGCAATCAAGAGATTGAGGTGGGACTTTATCATGTCTTCAAACTGAGATAGGGTACAAATTAGAGCCAACGAGAACCTTTAATTAATTCATCACCATCCTGTCTTGAAATAACAATGATGGCTTCCTGAATGCAAACTTCAAGATCTGAATCGCAAAATTGTCCGACAAAAAAACAGATTGTGTCCCAGTCCTTCCACATAGTATACCCTGGAGATCACACTGTCACCAATCACGTAATCTCCATAACCCATGATAGCACCTAAGTGGTCTGTTCCTGAATCCTAATTTCCCAATGAACTTTTTCATAAATCTCCTTGAGCGTGAGCGTTCCCCGTCATATGTTTTGAGCAGCCTGAGTCCAAATACCAAAGGATGATCTGTATGACCTGCATTTAAAAATAGACGAAGATGGTGAGTTTGGAAAGTTGGATCCCTAATTTTGGTTGGGTTCCTGTTGGTTAGCATAAGTAATAGCAGATTACATAGAGGCAGCAATTGCCTTATTCTCAGGTGATAAGGGAGGCTAATGAGAACTACTGGTATTTGGTTTTACATTGGTATCTGGTTAATTGTTTCTGAGATGTGTGACATAATTTCTCAGTTATCACAGTTTTACTAGTACTAACGTTGTCAGTTTGCTTAGCAGGCACTACTTTGGATTTAGTGAGCCTAGTTAAAGGGCATTGTTCTTCTAAAGTTATTATTCTTCTTGTGGGCCTCCATTGGTAACCAACACTGGTAAGCACTTTTCATGTTGCTTTCCACACTTGCTTAACTTGCTTAGGTTTCTAAACTTATGTAACTTTGCGCAAAATAGTTTTAATAGAGGGGGGTGCATTCATAGAGTGCAAATAATTAACCACACACACATCATGATTTGTAGAAATTAAGCATTTGTTACATGTTTGGCAAACAGAATGAGAATTCAAATTAATTACAGTATGCTTAGAGCTAATACTATAATCAACACGATTCGTGGTTTTCAAACTAGACTTATTGGTCCTAGGGTGTTCTGCTACTTTCTTCTTGTTGACACTTTTAGCGGCATGATCCAATTTTTCTTGGTTTGCTTCTTGGGCTGTGTTCCTCTAGCATACAGTGTATACTGTTTACTTAATGTAGACAGGAAGCCAGGGACATTAGTCTTCTGAATGTTCAGTTTCTCTACATGTTTGTGTGCGTTATTATTTGACGTTTCACATTAGTCCTTGAAAGTAACTCACTTTTTCTTAGTGAAAGGGGTAGTAGCATGTTTTTCATCTCGTTTAGTGAAGTATTTCGGACAAGTGCCAATCGCATATTCTAATAGTTCCTGAGAGTGTTTAGTGTAAAGGCAAGCAAATGCAAGTGATCTATCTAATGGTCTTTCAACCTTAGCTTCCTTTACTATCTCTCGAAGGGTTTCTACACTTTTCTTAAGATGTTTGAGATAATCTAGATGAACTTCCTGATTATTCCTATTGTGAAGGGGAATTGGTTCAACATCTTTAGCATACACCTACCATGTGCAAGTACTATTGTTTTAAAGAATTTCTTAGGAGGCATTTCAGATTTTAATGGATTGGGCTTTTCATGATTCTCATTTCAGTTAACAGGGCAGTTGTCTGATCTATATGTTTAGCACACGTGATCTTAATAGAATCATACAATTCCTTGTAATGCTTCTTAATTTTTGCATTCTCACTCCTAAAAAGCTCATTCTGTTCTTGGATAACGGTGACTTTTTTAGTTAATTGAGTGATCTGAAAATCTAAGGCCCGAAATTCAGAGTACGGTCTGCTTCACTTTGGGTCTCCTTTCAATTAAGAGATTTGTTTCTCAAATTTTTGATGGCCGTGTCTTTCTTGTAATGGAGATTACATTTTTTCGATTACAAGAATGAGTCAAAATCAGGAGCATCTCGAGCGGGTGGAGATGTGTTGTTTCTAAAACTTTCTTTAAGGTTTTGATACTTTAACTATAAATTTAAGTGATTAACCTCAAGATTGGAAAAACGTTGTACTAATTCAGTATGATCATCTTTTTGAACCTTATCACGTAATTTAGAAAGCTCCGCTTCATGTTTTCAGACAACGTGCATTGGATACCATCAGTGTGGGCTTCATGCTTTCAGTGAATCTGATAAGTTAGCTCAGAATTTATTGCAATATAAAACACTTCTTTGGACAAGCAATCAGCAATTAAGTTGTCATTTTCATTGAGACAAGATTTTTCCGCGTCAATCTCTTCATATCTACTTTTCATGAACATTTTGGTCAACCTCAGCTTCTCTAACTCGTCAAATAATTTCTTTTCATTTATTTTTGTCTTTAAGTGAGAGCCTTTTGAATACCTCTAATTGTCTCTTAAGTGTTTGAAAAATGGGATAATGCAACTCGGTGTAGATAGCATTTCACTTGGTTTGTTCAAAAACCACCTTTCCCCTTCAGTGAGCCCCGTTGGTGTAATTCTCTTTTTACAGGTTTTTTTCAAATTCCTACGAAAAGTTGTATGGTTTCTGCCTTTTTTTATACCTACTTTTTACCATGAAAAAAAGACCACAAAATACCAAAAACATAATATAAAAATTGCAAATATTTGTTGTTTTTTGTGTTTGTTTATGTGCAGGTGACGAATATCAAGAAGAAGGACAAAATAAAGACAAACCAGACAAAAACCGAGAATGGGATCGGAAAAGAGTGCGAGTAAAAGGAGTTCTAAAGGTGCCTTCCGGATATTTCTTGGCCAGGCCCGTATCCCACTCTATGGGCCGAGCTCAGCCATTTATTTATTAGCCCAAGTTTATCGTTGCTCATTTACATTTTCTATTATGGTACAATAAAAAGTTTATTGCAATGATGCCTTACGTGCTCAGTATATAAACTCTCAAATGTGCCACGTGGACATCCCCACTATAAAGAATCGTAGCGAATGAATGGAGGCATGTGGCGTTGGTTATATAGACTTTGAAAATTGTGTTAGCAGAAGTAAGGAAATGAATCAACAGGCTCGTAATCTATTGACGTTTTGATTGAAGTTATGCCATACCACGTGGAAAGCTCTACAACGAGTCAGATTCTTCCTTTGCAAATAACAATTCGTGTGATACCGAATAAATGCCAATGATTGACTACATCATCACCTAATGATTGGACAGAAATTGCCAATTTCGCCCTTTGGCCTACTTATTTTATCCACACTCAGAACCCCCTCACTTGTAGAGCTTTTCCTTTATTTTTTTCGTAGTTTAGTTTAGATTTTTTAGCTTATTTCTAATATGTAATTGCTTATTTTATTTTATTTGCTTATTGTACTCAGATTTTGTCACAAACTTATTGTTAAGAAATGAAGATTATGTTTGTTTGCTTATTGTTGGGGCTTATTTCTACTCTTTCTCTTTTCTTTACTTATTAACATTTTCTAGGATATAAGCTTTTTCTATCGCTATGTTGCTGAAGCTTATTTGCAGCTTATTTCGACAAGAAATAAACCAAATAAGCTTTTAAGAGTTATCGATTTATAACTTTGTACATAAATAAGGTTTGGCTCCATATAGATTTAATACAAGCTTAGATCTAGTTTAGTTTTTATAACTACCTTAATGTCTCAAAGTTTTTTCTTTAAAATAGTTTTTTTTTAATTGGTAATTGCTTATAGTTTAAGGAGTCTTATTTTAAAGAAATATCAAACTTATTTGTTTAATAGAATGATGGATCACTTGGTTTTTAATAGGCAATTTTAAGTTGAATTGGCTTGCGTTTTGCCTATTGAATTAAAATTAAGACTTTGTTTCTAGTTTGGTCCATAGTATAAATTGGATTTGGGATAGTGTCATGGGAGTCCAGATAGACCCACAAACAAATCAACAACAAACACACCCAAAACCTTCTATTAGCTAATATTTGTATTGACTTTATGCTTATTAAGTTGATTGGGATCTATGTCTTGCTTAATTAATTTTCGGCTTATTAAGTAGCTTATTTGTATTGAGTGCAAATTAAAGCTTAATCTAGAATTTCTTTAGAAACTTGTAACTAGAATTCGGCCCAATTTTAAGTCATCCAATTATCTTGGCTGCGTTTGGTCTATAGAATTGTAATTGGGCCATGATTTAAGTATTAGGTTTTAGTTGATTCACGAAAATGCCGGCCTTGTCAAGATTTGTTTAGGTGAAAGGCTTGTTTGGTTCGTTAACAGATAGGCGCTACTGTTGTTTTAAATATAATTCGATATTAACTGTTTTTATATAATAACAGTTTATGTTTATTGCTTTTGGTACCGGTCAACTCATGAGGCGTGGAGCTTAAGGATTTATTTAGCTAGACCGACTTTTGATTCTCGTTGTTTTAGTCTAAAATAAAATCGGTGGTACTCGTTTTTAATTGTGGCGTCTCCAATTCGGTTCTATTTTCTACCCTTTTTCAATTAATTAGTGTAGTTTTTATTTTATCATTTTATTATATTGTTTTGATTTATGACATGCTTAGTGTAGATTTATTTTTATCTTTAAATGCTATGTTTAATTTCATTATGAGTAGTGAGTAGTTTTCTTATGTTTGCTAAGTGATTAGTGATTTGGAATTTAGGTGCGGGTTTAAAAAGATTTAAAAAATTATTAGTCACTTACATTTTTCTTTTCGATTTACATCTCCACTCATTTTTAAAAACTTTTCAGTGCATTTAAAATATACTTGTCATTTATTTTAAAAAGTCTTTTACTATTACTTGTCATTTTAATTCCTTTAACGTTTTCTAAAGATTTTGATTTTGTTAGACACTAAATCCGCATTTCTATGACTATTTTACGTCACTTAGGCAAAGCATATTAGTACGTTTTTATCTTTTAGATAAATTTTAATATAATCTTGTAGTTTTAAATCGTAGAATTAATTTTAGTTTAATATTAGTTTGATATCAACCATAGAAAGTTTAGCTTTCCTTTTTTATTTGCTTTCTCTTTTAGTAGAGTTAGACAAAACACATAACTATTGAAAACTTTTATGCTATTCAAGCTCGAATTTAAACTTGAACGTAGATTTCCATTCACCTCTCGTCGAGGAAACGACCCGGAAGGTTTTTGAGATATCGCTTTGGTTAAAAGTGAATTTCTTAACCCGACGGAAAATACTATACTATACTATAATTGTTTCTATCCTTATTATTATGTATTTATATTTATTTTATACTTTTATTAGGTATTAATTTGGGAAGGGATCAGTTTTTGGCGCCGTTGCCGGGGAGAGGTGTAGCGATTTCTACGGGATTGTTCGTGTTCGAGCCTTGAAGATCCTTTCTTCGGAAAGTTTATTTTCGTACTTATTAAAAATATAAAAATCCAAAAATATTTTTCTTCTTATTTTATTTTTATTTTTTCCTTTTTCCTTTATAAAAAAACCCAAAAATATTTTTCTTTTATCTTAAAAATTAAAATTCAAAAAATATTTTTATTTCCATTTTATTTTCTTTTATGAGATATATATATATATATATAATCTATATTTTCTTCCTTATTTTATTTTATTTCGTTATTATTATTTGAAAAAGCTATAAAATATTCTTCTCGATCCTCTTATTCGTTTAATTCTTATTCTCTTTACCCTCTTATTCGATTAATTCTTCGACATGTCTTCATTTTATCAACCTTGCTACAGGTGTGGAGAGCAATTTGTCGGTTCATTTTGTCCACGATGTAATCCGGATTCTTTCGATAATTCTCAATATTTTTCCGACCACCCTCCACAACTCCAGTTTGAGACTTACTTGTGTGAGTTATGTGGAAATAATGCTCATTATGGTTATGATTGTCCACCACAGTTCCCGTTTGTCTATGAACAGGAGCCGTGTTACAATCAAAACTTTAATGATAATTATTTTCCACAAAATTCTCAAAGTTCTTCTCAACAATATCTTTGTTGTGCAATTTGAAAGGGTCCTCATTGACACTTTTACAATGTCAACCATTGAATGAAGATTTTTGTTGAGTATAATTCTTGCTATGATCCTTATCAACCCTCGCAGTTTCCCGTCAATTATCCTCCTCAAGAGACAAGTAGAGAAATTTTGCAAGCTCAAGAAGATTTAATGGAAGCTATACAAGCCTTTTTAAAGGAGTATGATCATATACCTCCTAATGAAAAGTGCATGGCTTTATTGCTAGCTGAGGAGAGATTTCTTAAGATTAAGCAAGCTATGGAAGAAGAGGCTTAATCGGATGAAATTTTATACTAAAAATTGCTCTTTTTTAAGCTTAATAAACGATTTGCAAATTCTTAAGAGAGAATTTCAACAAGAGAAGAAGAAGCCGACAGCTTAAAGTTCTATTCCATATTAGAATTCTTCTATGATTGCTGATGAAGAAGCTAGAGACAACTTTTTGAAGGACGTGTGTACCTTCTTAAGGAAGTTTAGTCGTATACCTTTTGGAGTAACACCAAAGGTTATATTGATAGCTTGGGAAGTTTCCGGCGAAATATAATGATGGCTTTGATGGACATAAGCAATAATCGACAAGATAGGATATTCATGAAATGTTGAGTAAACTCCTATTGAAGATGTGCGAAATATTCTCAGTGATGAGTTTCCAGAATTTATTAATGTCCAAGATGGAATCGTTCGCTTTTCTACTCGATGTGAACGGATGATGTGTTATACTGTTATATGCAGAAGGACCTAAAGTGATAACTTCTGTCTTACCGATCGAGGAGCCCGATAACTCTCTAAGTATGGGGGACGAGCATCTTGACATTATTCCTAGTTGAGAACCTTGTCCCAATCCCAAGTGAGTTCGAGGGTATTTCCGACGATACGTGTGATGTTCCCGTTCGTGATGATTCTTCTACTTTTGATGCTTTGAACGATAATTCTGAGATTTTATCCAATTCCAACGATGATGATACTTCGAGTGATGACGTATGATGTTTGAGCGATGTCGAGTACGTTAGCTTAGAAGAGGTGAATGATGAGAAAGAGTTTGATTTAGAAGATATTTTTTTTCAATACTCCCAAGACGTTATCTTGTGTGAAATGTTAACCGTTCATGTATTATTCTTATAATAGAATCTTTGAAGATAACCCTACTTCGGATTTGAGTGCTCAATTCTCCTTCTTATTTCCTATCCCGTCGGGATAGTGATTCGTTCTTAAGAGGAGTCCGATACTTTTCTTTTCATTCGGATAACTCTTTCACATGAATTCGAGGACTTTCAGCGATCATACGGAAGAGACGAGAAGTTGCAGTACCACTATCATGCTAATACTCTGTCTTACGAGTTATGATTCGTGTCTTTTTTAGGATTGAGCCCCGATCCAAGGAGGTTGGCTTGCATTGTTATTTTGATAATTCCAAATGATTCCTTTTTGGGATTCCAGAGTTTGAATCATTTTGTTTTGATGAGCCGTCATTTCCTCGTTCCTCTCCGAACCAACCGGAATGTGAGATTTGACTTACATTTTATGCCCGTTGCTCCCGTGATTGATTATTTTTGATGAGCTTAATGATGACACATAAGGGAAGTGAGATTGATTTTTTTCAAAATGTTGAAGGATAACGATTTTTACCTTCAGATTTGTCATTCCGGACTTTTCTCCTGAGTTCTTCAACCGAACCCTGAGGTTTCTCCCTTTATCTTGCTCACGGGAGTGAAGATCTGATCTTTGACCACGGGCTATCTCCACTTAGAGCCAGTGGTATCTCACTCGGGATGGTAACTTTCATGTGCTTTAAATGTTTACCAAAACATTTAATGAAAGCCTGAACTGAGATTTTTTCTTTCCATTTGCGCCACCCATGGACTCAACTTAATTCGGGGTCGAGTCAAGCTCGTGACTCGGTTAACAAAAACAAGCGTTTCTATCTTCTTATCTATTTTCTAACAATTAATGTGAGGGGGCTCGCCTCTTTCCTTTCTCGTGTTTTGTGTTTTGTGGTTTTATGTCCAGGATTACCCGGATTTTGAAGACTCTCGTGCTCATGGTTTTGTCCATTTATTCCGAAGTTTCATATCATTAAGCTTTCATTTAGGGAATCCAATATCCTAATCTTATCGATTATCGTTTATCTTTAGCATACTTAATAAATGGCTTTAGATTTGCGTAGAGTACACACTTAATAACTTGATATTATAATTATAAAATTAGTATGGGGGTATTAATATCACATTGAGGACAATGTGTAGTTTTAGTATGGGGGGAATCTATCGATTTGATTTTGCCTGCAGCCGTTGTTCTCACGTAACCCGTTTTTCCACCAAAAATATGTGATTTATATGAAAAATAGCAAAAATTTTAAATTTTTATGCATAAAAAAAAGTGAAAAATGTTGTAAAAAATAATAATGTAATAAGTGTTTTGGCATAAATAAAGGTGAGAACGAGAAATAAATTTTGACCCGATCGGTTTTAAACCTTAGCTTTTTCCTTAACATTTAACGATGATAGTTTGTGCTAGTCTCAAGTAGATTTTAAACATGCTAGACTTGATTTGTTATTAACGTAAATGAAGACTTGTGCTAATCTCATGTAGATTTTAAATATGCCGAGTTGGAATTTATATGGCTAAGCATTCGCGAATCTCTTTATTAGAGATTTTAAATTGCGAAGAACGAGAAATGATAGTGTTATTTATAAGTCATGATATTAAACGTAGAATAGTTGGTTTTCTCTTTCAAGCTCATATTGTTAAATTGTGCTTTTTCTCATTAGCTTGTTTAACCTTTATTATATAATTGTTTATAAAATAGAGTTGTGCAGTTTTTTGGTATATTAATTTAGTTAATAGAAGTTTTTACTTTAGTTCCCTTGTGATTAGGATGGAGTTACACATCAAAAATATGAATTTGGCTATACTATATGTTATTAATTAATAAATATTTGCTTATTCCCTATAAAGTGTCTTAGGGTATTGGGATAAGTAGAATTCATATAATCCAAGATGATATCAAAGTTGTTGCATCTAGCCGGCTCACAACGATGTTGAGCCTTCCTTAAAAGGTCGAGAAGTTACCGAGGTCGAAATATCGTTTGCTACATCTATGTCGGAGGCGTGACCGATGTTGTGGCCTTCTAAAGGACTTGAGATTTACATATATGTTGCTCGCGCTATTTTTTTGCGTCTTATTTACTGTACCTTAAAGATCCTAAGGGTTTATGGTGCAAAATAGTTGGTCCATTCATGTCTTAAAGAGCCTTAGGGTATATGCTCATGAATGGGCCTTGCTTAAGTAGCCTAATACAACGGCCAAAAATTTTGGTTGCTCGATGTGAACTTTAATCTTGTGACATTTGATCTTTTGAAGAGGGTAGGAGTATTTATTGTGTCTTAATGTTACGCTCTTTATTTTTGGAATAGAATATATAAGTTTCGAAACTAAGTCTTAAAGAGCCTTCGGGTATATGACTTAAATTAAAATCTTGAGATACAAAAAATTAGGAAATAAGGGAGAAAATATGTACACCAATTTGTATCTATGAGTAGTCGTTACGTTCACTAACTTGTATTTGAATTGATCTTGTTTTTAAGGCTTAGTATGGAATAGTATTGTTAGGGACGGATGATTTATTTTGCTTGTTCTTGATCTAAGCCTAAAAAGGTGTTATGAAGTGATGGAAATATGGGAAGTTGTGAAAAAAAAAATAATAAAAAAAAAATATATTGAAAATGAAAAAACGGGGCGGTTCTTAACTATTGATTTCTTAATTCCTTTAGATGAGCACTTTGCTACTTTTCAAAGTGATTAGTTTGAGGGGATTGAAATTTTTAGTTTTAAGCGCGTATTTATTACATTGCGTGAGGACACGACAATACTTTAGTATGGGAGAATTTGGTATACAGATTTTTATACATTACTTTTTACATGAAAAAACGATCCCAAATACTCCAATAAACTTAATAGAAAATTGCACAATATATTTATTGTTGTGTTTGTATAGGTGTAGGACGGATATCAAGGAAAGGATCAAAATAAAAAACAAAATCTCGAGCATCTGGGATCGGACTAGAGTGCGAGTAAAAAAACGAGTCTAAGGGTGCCTTCGGATTTTATTGGGCCAGCCCGTATCCCACTCTATGAGCCGGGCCAGCCCATGTTATTTATTAAGCCCAAGTTTAGTCTCATCTACATTTTCTATTATTGGACACATAAAAGTTTATTGCAATGAAGCCTCACGTGCTCAGTAATAAAATCAAATGTGCCCACGTGACATCCCACTATAAAGAAACGAGCGAATGAAATGGAGGCACGTGGCGATGGTTATATAGATTTGCAAATTGTGTTAGCAGAATAAAGGAAATGAATCAAAGGCTCAAAATCATGCGTATGATTTAAGCTAATGCCATTGGACACGTGGAGGCTCTACACCGGTCAGATCATCCTTTGCAAATTCCCAATCAGTGTGATAACTGCAAACTTTATGCCCAATGATTGGCTACATCATCACCTAATGACTGGACAGAAATTACAATTTCGCCCCCTTTGGCCCCTATTTAATACAACACGCTCCCCCTCACTTGTACCAGCTTTTCCTTTATTTTTTTTCTTAGTTTAGTTTAGATTTTTTAGCTTATTTCAAATATGTAATTGCTTATTTTATTTTATTTGCTTATTGTACTCAGATTTTGTCACACACTTATTGTTAAGAAATGAAGATTATGTTTGTTTGCTTATTGTTGGGGCTTATTTCTACTCTTTCTCTTTTCTTAACTTATTAATCTTTTTTAGTATATAAGCTTCTATTCTTTAGGCTTGTTGGCTGAGCTTATTGCCAGCTTATTTCGAACAAGAAATAAACCGAATAAGCTTCATAAGAGTTTATACGATTTATAACTTTTGTACTAAATAGGTTTTGGTCCATAAGATTTAATAACAAGCTTAGATCTAGTTTTAGTTTTTAAACTACCTTATTGTTCTCAAAAGTTTTTTTTTAAATAGTTTTTTTTATTTGGTAATTGCTTATAGTTTAAGGAAGTTTATTTTAAATAAAAATCAAACTTATTTGTTTAATAGAATGATGGATGACTTGGTTTTTAATAGGAATTTTAAGTTGAATTGGGCTTGCGTTTTGCCTATAGAATTAAATTAAGACTTCCATTTTTGTTTGGACCATAGGTAAAAATTGGATTTGGGATAGTGTCTCATGGGACTAGATAGTTTATTAGCTAATTTGTAATTGACTTTCATGCTTATTAAGTTGATTGGGATCTATGTCTTGCTTAATTAATTTTCGGCTTATTAAGTAGCTTATTTGTATTGAGTGCAAATTAAAGCTTAATCTAGAATTTCTTTAGAAACTTGTAACTAGAATTCGGCCCAATTTTAAGTCATCCATTATCTTGGCTGCGTTTGGTCTATAGAATTGTAATTGGGCCATGATTTAAGTATTAGGTTTTAGTTGATTAGAAATGGGCCTTGTCAAGATTTGTTTAGGTGAAAGACTTGTTTGGTTCGTTAACAGATAGGCGCTGCTTTTGTTTTAAATATAATTCGATATTAACTGTTTTTATATAATAACAATTTATGTTTATTGCTTTTGGTACCGGTCAACTTCACTGACGCGTGGAGTTAGGGTATACTTTTGACTAGACCGACTTTGATTATGAGCGTTTTGTTAAAATAAATTCGGGTGGTATTCGTTTAATTGCGGGTCTCCAATTCGGTTCCATTTTCTACCCTTTTTCAATTAATTAGTGTAGTTTTTATTTTATCATTTTATAATATTGTTTTGATTTATGCCATGCTTAGTGTAGATTTATTTTTATCTTTAAATGCTATGTTTAATTTCATTATGAGTAGTGAGTAGTTTTCTTATGTTTGCTAAGTAATTAGTGATTTGGAATTTAGGTGCGGGTTTAAAAAGGTTTAAAAAAAAAATTTATTTTTTAAAAAATGTAGTCTCTCACATTTTTATGTTCGATTACATTTCCGTCTTTTACTTTTGATGTGCAATTTAAATATTGTCTTTATTTTAAAAAGCATTTACTTTACCGCGTTCATTTAATTTCTTTTAAACATGTTTTCATAAAGATTTTGATTTGTTAGAACCTTAATCCGACATTTAATTGATCATTTCTTCGCATATTGGTCATTATATTTTTTAGATAATTTTTAATATAATTCTTGTTGTTTTAAATCGTAGAAATTTAATTTTTAGCTTTAATATTAGTTTTAAAAAAAATAGTTTAAAAACCAATGTTGTTAGCTTTCTTTAATAGGCTTTCTCTTTTAGTAGATTTAGGAAAAACCAAACCATAAAAACTTTTATGCTATTCAGCTTACGATTTACAAACTTAATACGTAGCATTTCCATTACACCTTCGTCGAGCAAACGACCGGTAGGTTGTTGAGTTATCGCATTTGGTTCAAGTGAAATTTCTCTAAACCCGACGGAAATACTATACTATACTATAATTGTTTATATCCTTATTAGTACGTATCTATATATATTATATACTTTATATATGTATTAATTTAGACGGATCATTGTATAAGTGCAAAAATGTTAATTTTCACTTGAATTTTTATTGGAAGCACCCTGGAGACAAGCGTTGCAGGTGTATGTGGAGGATACACCGTCAACATTTTGATTAGTCTTGAAGCTGTGGCCTGCTCTTTGAGAGCTTCTGCTTTCATCTTGATGAGATCCTTGGACCAAAATATCTGCTCACGGGTTAAGTGTTTCTGTGGTGTAAAAGTCGCTAAATAATTCTTTTTCATGTAGTCATGTGGTGCAATCTTAACCTTCTTTTCACACACTCTGGGTCTTCCATTTTTTCATTCATTTTCTTCATAGTGATTTTAGCTATTTTTAGGGTATCCTCTAAGTTGTGGCACTATGCCGGCGCTCTCTGCGATTGTTTTGATAATTTCATTGACCATTATATAGAGCAGGCTGAACTTGCTTTGCAATGTGGTAAGACATACAGTGGGTTTTGTAGCCAATAGATACCTTTTTCTGTTCATCATAATAAGGCTTTTGATTACACAGCTGTTGAAACTGTTTGAAGAGCACTGTCTTGTTTGTAGAATTTATCCACTCGACTTTTCTTTTAAAGCTTTATGTTCAATAATTCGTCATTGTATTTGTTTTCTTTCTGTTTAAAATCCTTTTTCAAAGATGTAACTTCTTCTACCATTGACTTGTTATGGTTGATGGTAGAGGTAAGTTGCAGTTTTACAGAATGAAGTTCCTTTTTCAAATTTTCTTCCTTAATATTACGATCAGTGATAACTATTCTTAATTGTTCATCAATATTTTGTTTCTGTTAATTCAAACTTGGCCCGTCTTTCATACAGTTCAACTTGTTCCTTATATGTCGCAAGTTCAGCAGTCAATGATTTATCAACTACATTGTTATGTGTTGTTACAGAGACATATTGGGCAGACTGTTCATGCATATCATTTAATATCATCATGTATGCATCATTTATTAGGATTAAAAGCTTCTTAATGCTGTTTGGAAGTAACTGCTGCTAAGTTAGTACTGCTGGAATAAAAGTTAATGCTGCTACTTACAACTGCTGAAGGATTACAACTGCTAGAAGAGTTTCTATTGTCAGAAGGATAAAGACAAGAGAAAGGTTAAAAATGAAGATTGTTTATCAAGATTACTTTCGGGATAAGTATGATATATTTTCTGTAAAGTCGTATATAAGTTATTTTGTTTAGAAGTTCAATGATAATTTAGGAAAATATTGTAATGCTGTTAGGTCTCATTGGTGTATAAAAGGCCCAGGTCCTATGGTATAGAGTTAAAATTGTACCAAACATTCATACTGTTTTTGAATATATCAGGCTTACTAAGGTTGTAAACTCCTAGTACTATTCAATAGTACGGTATTATTGATAATAATTTAGAACTTTTTTAGTCTATAATCATTGTTCCATACATTTGTTAATTCGTTTTATTGTTTTATTAATATTCTTCTAAGTATTAAAGAGTAGAGTCCGCATACTCTTTAGTATTCACAAAGTTTCTACCATAGTTTTTTTGGATTTATCCAAATTAACTTAACCTTTACAAGCTAAGGAATCGATCTTAAGTTGGGATCAACATCATTTGGTACAGAAGATACATTACTTTGTACAACGGATCTACGTTTTGTCCTTTACATACTGATCATACGGAATCATATTACTATCACTTGTTCTAATCAGTATGTGAGGCAACAACGTTGTTTGTTATACATTGTAATGCATCTCGTGTACTTCACTGTGTTCAATACGCTTCTGATTAGTTGCTCATGATTGCGTACCTCAGACTAGAATGTCTGGAATCAAATGATGGGACTGGCTTCATCATAAACATGATCTGTTGATGAGAGATTTGCCAATGACATAGTCTGTTACAGTGGGAGGCCTGTCATCAACATCTGAATCAAATGCATTCCACAAGTCATCAGCTTGAAAAACATTATCCACATTGAGTGCTAAGTCTTGAATCGGTTGCTCATCCACATCTTCATCAATCGTATTGTCTTGTCCACCTGCAATAAACAACAACTGCTCTTCATCTAATGCCACCTAATTCTCTTGAGCTTGCATCAGCAACATCTTGTCTTTGAAGTATTCTGAGTTTTGTGGTCGCTTGGGCTGAGTGCAGTTCCTTGTTATGTGGCTTATACCGTTGCAGTTGTAACACTTAATCTGCCTTGCTTGACCTGGAATTGCATTCCCAACTCTGTATGAGCACCCCATTACAGCTGTACCTGCACCCCTTGCATTGTTCCCCTGACCTCTATTCTGATGACCCTGAACATTCTAAACAACAACCTTGCCACCTTGAACTGTGGCTTAGTTCCTTGTATTTGATGAAGTCCTGAGTTAATTATTAGTTTGAGGAAGGTATGTTTTGTATGATTAGGTAAGTAGGGCAAGTGTGTTGGTTAAGTTCTTAATTAAGTTGTCCATTGGAGAAAGTCCTGAATCAAGTTGGGTATTGTCATCAAAGTGTGGTTGAACATGTGTGGATGGTAGAGTGGTTAGATGTTGTGAGTGTATGCTGATGTGATACATAGGACATTAAGGCGAGAGGATCAACATTGGTTGAGTGAATCGTTCCACATCAATTTTGTTCTCATTTTGCATGTGCCTCGTGTTTTTATTGCTTTAGTTAAGCATAAAGCTGATAATAGTGGAGGCCCTCAATCTTCTATTCAGTTTAACTGTTGTCCCCAACGAATCTACCCATTCAGGCACATGTTATTATAAACTTTGAATTCAACTGCATTCTGGGATGGTCATCTTGAATGGTTCGATGTCATTGATTGAGCTTGGTAACTGATGTTGTTATCATAAAATGGTTCTCCTTTATTCTGACAGAAGTGTTCAAATCATCATATAGTTGTGATTTCAACGGTCTTCTTTGGTAATTCAGAACCTTACCAGGAGAATCTTTTACATTAGCCCAGATGTCTTTTACACAGTGTAATGGATTGATAAGAGTGTAGAGTCTATTTGGCAACCCTTGAAGTAGTAATAATTTGTTGCCCGAATGTCAGCATTTTACCTTTCCTTATCTTTTTAGGTGAAAGGTCGGTGTAGTCTCCGTGCTCATTCTGGACCTAGACGGTAGGGCACTCTTCATTCCCTTCTGCATGTGTTCCCTAATTGATTCACCATTGAAAAGGTCCTTTCATCAATCCGACTTCATGTTATCACCTCATTATCTTTACCCCGACAGTACTAGTCTAATACGTTGTTGCTTGATGCCAATAGGTCAGTTCTATCAAGCAATAGGTGGTGGGTATCGAGAAATGCACATTGGATATCTTCCAAAAGATTAGCCATCTTAGTTGATTGTGAAATGATTTAAGTTGATCGAACAATGATTATTGATTGTATGTTAAAAGTGGTGATGTTTGTTTAACTGTTTTGTTGTTTGAGTTTGTTATGTTTGTCAAGTTTGAAAATAGTCCTAAATACCAAAACAGTGGACCATACGCTGGATTATGGGCTCACTCGCTGATACCTTGTCTCAAAAACCGTTCAGTCAACTCCGCTATGAAGAATTATAATACCAAACCGCTACCACACAGAAAAATGGCCAAAGGTTTGATTCTTAAAAGACCTTGAGAAAATTTCTTCAAAAACCTTTACAAAACCGCTCACCCTATACCGCTTACGATGGTAAAATAAATAAATATCCACCCGCTACGAAGTTA
Organism: Tanacetum coccineum; assembly: GCA_026074375.1. Classification (NCBI taxonomy): domain Eukaryota; kingdom Viridiplantae; phylum Streptophyta; class Magnoliopsida; order Asterales; family Asteraceae; genus Tanacetum; species Tanacetum coccineum. Next base: position 19,444 of record BQNB010047906.1, read on the forward strand.
ATCTGCCAAACCGCTACTAGAAGATACAGATAAACCGCTATGAAGAAGACACACCAAACTGCTATTAAGAAATTAAATTGGCAGAGGTTTGTTTCCCAAATCGCTATGAGAAATTATCTTCAAAAACCAGTAAACCATTATGGGTCAAACCGCTATAGTTACCAAGTCGCTACTAGTAAACTGCTACTATAGGAGGACAAAACCGCTATTGACAAACTATGCTGTAATAAGACAATTGTTTGACTGACAAAAACGGGGACAAAAAGCTAGCACAGTGTACGATTTGACAAACCGCCAGAACAATGTACTTTCCTGACAAACTATGAGAACGGTACACCAAACCGCTACAAGTATCAACTAACAGATTTCCAAACTGCTGCGATGAACTACGAACCTTTACACCTTAAAACACCTAAAAATAACCCTTTCAAACGTTTTAACTTGGATTATTTTGCACAACTGAGTACTAGAAGGCTATAGCAACTACAAAAACATGAATTTTAACACAAGAACCGTGAAAATCAATGATACTCAAGAACAAGAGCTAAAACCTCCTAAAACTTAACTTTTGATCTAAACCAAGAACATTAAACGCATCACACAAAGATCTATTATATCCACATGCGCTCTGATACCAATTGTAGGGAGATTCGAAAATCATAACTCATTAGAAGTTTCATGGTATTGCCAAGCTCTAGAGAGAGAAAGTTTGAGAGAAAACCTTTCTCGCTGAGAGAAGTGTAACTTGGTATAATGAAATGACTAACATACATCTTCATGTCATGGAAAGACGACTTATATATTAACTTTACAAACCGGCCTAAAGGCCTGGTGTGGGCTTTACATGTTGGGTTTAATACACGGCCCATTACCAAATGTTATACATTAAACGATTAAATACGAGCTACAATAAACGGTAAAATACACGGGGTGACGAGTCTTTTTCTAATGTCTAACAATATGTCTACGGAAACATGGTTGTGTAGAAATGATACCATAAGTAACAGTCTTCATAATACCTTACCCTTAATATGGTTGATCCACTTTTAATATATTTTAAATGCAATTAATTTACTCTCGGGGGCCGAGTAATAGTCTTCATACTACCTTACTTTGTACGTTGCCTCAACGAAATATTAAATAGACGACGGGTAATCTGTTCACTAATGAATGAAATATTAATAGATAATACAAGTGTACAAGCAACACTCTAGGAGAAGCAATCTTGGGAGATTAATACTTGATTAAATGATACATTTTTTATTATATTGTTATCACAACGTAGAATTAAATATTAGTTTAATTAATAGTTATAACAAACCAACCTCGTAAACCAATAGATTTACATGCTTTCAATAATAAATATAAAAATCCAAAATAATCTTCTCTCAACCCCTAGAATTTTTTTAATTTATGCGGCGGCGCGTTAGCTACGAGCGCGTGCTCTCTAGCACCTTGTTCTCTATCAATAAGAGATATATATAGAGGTGAGATCGATTTACAACCTCGAGTCTTGCACCTATACTATACTACAATGGTTAGGTACTCTGCTAGGAGTTGTAAAACTTCTTGCTAGAAGTCCTTACGACGATTGAATCAAGTTTTGGTCCGCTGCGTGGGAATAGTTAGGTTTTCGATATCTGTTTAACTTTAGTTACTCACTTTGAATCTTTAAAAGTATACATATTTTTGCATTTTCGTTAGATTAGCCTCTTCACGCAGCATAGTCTATCCTTTTTTGTGTTATTTGTTTCGTATAATCCCTTCTCATCATTCTCATCACCATGGGAGACGAGAATCTCTATCCGTTACTCTTGAGTGTTACTCCATATCACATAGTACCGCTCGGGCTACAGGCAAAGTCCCTCGTTATGCTGCACCCCGTAGGGAACACAGTGGCTATGTCTTTGATCTGTGGCGCTCACTCACTCGACGCGCGCGAGCGCGCGCGCAACTCTTGGATGCTCATTCCACGACTTCCGCGTGCTGCTCGGCTCGCACCAAACTATAAACACTCACCCGCTCTCTCGCGCTCGCGCGATCGCGCTAAAAATAAGAGAGATGAGATAGACATTGACCCTTGCCGGTGCTCAAGTAGGGAAAGCAACAGTAGCGCTTGCACTTTATTTAATTTCCTTTGCGATCAAGCTAGCAATTGGCTTGAACGTCTTCCTGCAGGATCCATCACCACATGGGAGGATCTTATACTCGTGTTCATTGTAGATAGAGAGAGAGATTTCTACAGAGCGCTCTAGCGCTACGCGCACACTCTCTGTGTGTTGGTGTGTGTGTGTGTGTGTGTGTTCTAACTACATCTCATCGGAGAATCATTTATTGAAGAATAGACTCGTTGATGAGACAGGACTTTTCTACAAAATGGCTCAACCACTTATCTGGCATCGATTCGTTGGCTTCTCAAATCTTATCTGCTTTTTAGAGATAGTAGAGAGAGCTCCTTTATCTTAAGTGCGAAATTGACCGTGCCGCCGACGTAACTCCGCAATAAGAATGCCGACGAATCTTGGGAAATCATTGAGAACCTTGCCCTCTACGACCATGAGGGCTGGAATGACACAAAACAATTTTCCAGACCGATCAACGCTATTTCTACACCTCAAGGCATACACGATAAAACCAACCGCTCGACCAAAGTTTCTTGAGCTCGATGACGGCTGCATTAATTCACGCTACTATCAAAATGGTCACGATGGTGCCTATACCTAGAGCTCAAACATTGCAAGACCTCAAGATTATGTTGCTATCTCGCTCAGTCTACGCACGCACGAGTCTCACACACATCCGTAAAAAGAGACAAAAATGAAACCACACCAACTCATGACCCTTTGCTTTTCGTGACCGTACAGGGTCCAAACCCTCAGCACAAGCGTTCTGGGAACCACTTTAGAGGCTCGAGTACAGGACTACATGGCAGCACACACTGAAAGAATGGAACGATTTCAAGACAATACAATTTGCCTAAATAGCGAGAGGAGCTAAATGATAGGATGACTGAAATGTTCGGGCTTCTTAAGGAACTTACAACTAGCAGGGCACCTAAAAAAGTGCTAATTAGAGAAGAGGCCCCGTCACCAAAAGCGTAAATTCCATTTCTCTCATCAAAGATGAGGAAGAAAAAAATGACATATACGACGTAGCAACCTATAGTCTAGAGAGAGAGATGAGATAAGATGCTCTATAGTTGTGTGGTGTATCGCACATAGATATATAGAGAAGGCACACGCGTCCAACTCGCTCTCGCGCTTCGAGCTCTCTCTCACGATCGGCGCCAGAAACATCTAAGATCAATAAAAAGGCTGAGGAAAGAAGAACAGCAGTGGAGGCACCCAGTGCTCTCAGCGTCGTAGAATATATCTACGCTCACGCGCTAACGCACATAAAGATTCTAGTGAAAAGCTAATCGAGTGACTTGTTGATAACCATAGATTCAATGACTCACTGTCAGGAGCATACCGAGTTAGAGATTATAGTTAAAGGAAAGCTCACGCTCGTAATGTGTCACCTTCTCGCGCGGCACCAAGAGTAAATACGCGCTCGCGAGTGCGATTTCAAGATAATAGATAACAAGAAGAGTAGGATATAGATGAGGATAAATCAATTTGAAATACCTTACAAAGCCCATATAAGGCCTTAAAAGTGAATTCCCTTATGATCAAGGGTCCGTATGTAAACGTACATTGCCATATTTCTCACTCTCACTTATATGACTATTCATTAATTAGAGATCGAGAAAGGACTCTGCTCACGCGCTCGCTCACAGACATTAGACTCTTCACCCCCACCCCTGCTAGGGACAACTGTATTATCTACCAATAGGAATAGCGAGGACGTAATAGTTTAGGTCGTTGAACCCATGTGGACCCCATGGACCTTTGTGGATTCTGGACATTAAGGAAGGATAAAATAGGCCTTTCATCTTAGGAATTACATTCCCTACAACTTGGCTAAAAGTCGTGATTAAGTTTGACAAGGGCACCTTAACTCTTAAAGGTCTGGAAATGAGTAAGATAAGTTTCCATAGGGGATACTTGAATCCCCGGTAACACGATAGAGAGAGGAGTCAGAACGACATAGAGCCGATTAGCCCCACTATGAATATGAATATACTAGTCCTAGAATGGAAGAAATGATAAGAATTCACAGGAAAAAGGAGATAGGTTTTGACCGATGAAGAAACAAGAACTTTATAAATAAGCATCCGCCTCTCACAAAAGTTAAATGGAGAAATAAACGTGAAGGAGAAGTCACGTAAGGGAGAGGGGACTTGGTAGTCTAGCTACAAGATCGTAAATATAAAAGCGCTTATTTGGGAGGAACCTATATACTTTACTTTTCCCGCAATTAGGAGTGTCTTGTGCGCGCGTGCTTAATTCTTTATTGTTTGTTGGCGCTCGCGCTATGGAGCGCGAATTATGTTCGCGAGCTTGCCTGCTGTGTGAGAGTTTGTACTACTGCGCAGTTCACGCGCTGCTCGCGTCGTGCATTCGAGTACAAGGTAGATTTTACAACACAAACGCTTCGGCGTGAAGAGAGCGAATTATTCGTGTTTTTAGAACCAAATTCAAGCAGTTAAAATTCAATTTGTTTTCGATTAATTCACGTTGTTGTTGAGTGAGATAGAAATTCTATCATATGACTCGAAACTGACGGTGAACATCTATTATAACAATTTATTTTAAATGCTTGAATTTGTCTAAAACCCGAATAACTTTCCCTACACTTAATTTTGTCCATTGTGTGAACTCTCGTCCACTTTGATTGAAATAAGAGAGAGAGTTATACACAAACAATCTCTACTCAAGCCATGATTTACAAAATAATTCAACCCTCGATAGATAAACAAACAATGTAAAGAATTAAGAATCATAACTCTATCTCGCTACATCCTAATTGCGGGAAATGATAAAATATTTGGTTCCTCCCAAAAAAGCCGCTTTTTTATTTACTGAGTCTTGTAGCTAGATCTTTTTTATTGAGTTCACACTCTTACGTGAATCTCTTATCGTTTTATTTATCCTTTAACTTTTGTGAGAGGGGATGCTTATTTATAAAGTTCTTAGTCATTATCTCATCGGTAAATCTATCTCCTTTTCCTGGTTGAAGTACATGATTCATTCTCTTCCCATTCTAGGACTAGTATATTCATAGTCATAGTGGGGGCTATAGGCTCTATGTCGTTCTTGACTCCTCTCTCTATCGTACCGGGGGATTCAGGTATCCTATGGAAACTTATCTTACTCTTTCCAGACCTTAGAGTTATGGTGCCCTTGTCCTCAACCGTTAATCAGACCTCTTTAGCCATTGTTAGCGAATGGTATTCTAAAGATGAAAGGCTATTTTAGTCTTCCTTAATGTACAGAATCACAAAATCATGGTAACGCGTAACTATTGTTCAACAGACCTCACTAGTACGCCTCAGCTTTCCTATTGGTTTAGATATCGACGTAGGTAGCTAGCGAGAGTCATAAGGTCTGTCTTAGTAGGTCTTTCGTCACGCGTAAGAGTTGATATAAGTTGGACGCGCAGGGACATGACGTTTACATCGGGGATCCATAGAATCAGTTAAGCGAGCACTTCACGTGTTCGGCTCGCGGCCTATATATGTTGTAAACGGTGTATTTCAAAGGTTTAAGTTTCCTCTAATGTCACGAACTTCTTTGTGAGAGATAGAGAGAGATTTGTTGAGAGAGATAGATACTCATATACAGGCCCATTAGCTGACACCATTATTATGTTTCCTTTAACTTTGCGTCCAGATATATAGAGAGATTCATCGAATACGCGCGCAAGATAAATTGCAATCTCTCGCGAGATAGTCAACAAGTCATTCGATTAGCTTTTCACTCATCTTATGCTTCGTACGACTATTTACAGACTGAGAACTGGGTGCCTCACTGCTTCTTTCCTTTCTCAGCCTTTTCTTCATTGGTTATTTTGGCTATTTTTGACTTCATTATGTGTCTCGGCCCTCCTTTAATAGATACACCATGCTTGTTTCTTTAAATACATCGATGGTTGCTCACGTGCCAATATATGTCATTTTTTTTTCTCATCCATCTTTGATTGAGAGAAATGGATTTACGCTTTGGTGCCGGGGCCATCTCCTCTTATTTTAATAAGACACATTTTTAGGTGCCCTGCTAGTTGTAATTCCTTAAGAAGCCCGACATTTAGTCATCCTATCATTTAGCTACTCTCGCAATTTCTAAAAATGTCAATCTTTAAATTTCCAATCAAACATATAGTTTTCAATTATTCTTAACTCTATCCACAATCTCATAGTGGTCGTTCCTAACTCTAGTGGATGTCGGGTATTATTACTGTCGTTCACTGTAAAAGCTGAAGGTGTTCATTTTTGGTTGTACATTATTGATTTTTACGGATGGGGGTACGCAACTCTGCTTCCAACATAATTTGAGGGTTATGAGTTGATGCCTCGGTATAGTCACCCCTCTGAGACCCTTTAAAGTAAGAAGTAAATCTGTCACTTCGAGCTCAAGAAAGTCCTTCACGTTGGTCGATGAGAGCGAGAGAGAGATAGAGAGATATGCCTTGAGGTGTAGAAATAGCGTTGATCACTCGCGCGCGCATGGAAAATTGTTGCGCGGCGCTGTCATTCACCGCCCTCATGGTCGTATGAGGGGCATGGTTCACACCTGATTTCAGCACTCTCGCTCTCTACGCTCACGCGTCATAACATCTTCTCTTCGGCCGTTTACCGTCGCGCCGTCACGTTCCCCATTACGCCACATAAAATATCCTACCATATACCAAATTGATCTAAATCTCCAATTAGATTTGACAGCCAACGCACCACACTATGCCCCATTGGATAATGTACAATAAATTATAAAATACTATACAGATCTATTCTCTATAAAATAATCTATCTCCATGATAGTTTGATCCTAGAACATAGTCTATCATTATTGTTATTTTTGCACGTCCTTCCCGGTAGAAAAAATTTGAGCAAGGGAACGATTATAGTCAGACTTCCTCCATGTGGTAAGGAACCTCGCAGGGAGACTGATCAAGCCAAATTGCTATCTTGATCGCCAATGGAAAATATGAAAACTAATAGCAAGCGCGGTTCTTTCCCAATTCGGCAACAGTCACAGCGTCAAGTAGAGTCCCCAAGTTTTTTAATAAATCTTGAGGTGTTGGGTTTGGATCCTCAGACAGAAGTCCGTGTCAGACCTCGCGCTAGCATCACATTCCATTTAGCACCAACCAGGATGATGGCACAGTCTCGACTCTCAGAGGTTCCGTATGTTCCCTACTGGGGTGCTTAAATGGTATTCCTGTAGCCCTCGTAGCTATGTTTGGAGTAGTCTCAAGAGTCAGGACTAGGATCTCTCGTCTCCATAGGTGATTGATGAGAATGGATCGAACAAAAATAACACCAAAAAAAAGGAAGAAATAGACTCTAAGAAAGCTAATATCTAACGAAAATAAAAATAAGCTCACGCGCATAAAGTGAATTCAACGTGAGATAGAGAGAGTATAGAGTAGAGAGAAAAACTGTATGATTCGTCAAAAACCTGCTCTCACGTATTCCCCACGATATAAGCAGGAGCCTAAAAATACTTGATGCGATCGTCGTCATCGCCCCGTGCTTCTACAAGAAGTTTTACATAACTCACTTAGGCAGAGTAATCCTAACCATGGTAGTAGTAGTATAGCAAGACTCGGTAGGGTTGTTATCGTTCTTAGGGGAATAGGTTGGGAAGGCTTGATCCACAGGTCTAACAGTGCAATTCTAGGGGTTGAGAGAGATTATATTTTGGTATTTTTATATTCTTTATGAAAGAATGTAAACTCTATGGTTTAAGATCGGTTGGTTTGTTTAACTATTAATTAAATCTAATATTTAATCTAACTGGTGTTAAACAATTTAAATTAAAAAAATTTATTCATTTAACTCATGTTATTACAACCCTAGATTGACTTCTCCTAGTGTTGTTGCTTTTCGTCTACACTTGTGTTTTCTATGTTATATTATTCATAATTAGTGAACTGTATATTACCCGTCTGATTTACTATTTCGGTTGAGGCAACGATACAACAAGTAAGGTAGTATGAAGACTATTACTGGCCCCGAGTGTAATGAATTGCTATTTTTAAAAATATATTAAAAGGGGATCAACCAAGTATTGGGTGTATTACTTTCCTCCTCTACTACTTAGTAATAATTTTAGTCTATAGGTATTATGAAGGAACTGTTTACTTCATGGTCATCATTTTTTGTTTTCTACACAACCATGTTTCCTGTTAGACATATGTTCAGACATTATGAAAAAAGATCGTCACCCAGTTGTATTTTACCGTTTATTGTAGCTCGTATTTAATCGTTTAATATTTAATGTATAACATATTTGCGTAATGGGGCCGTGTATTTAAACCCAACATGTCTAAAGACCAACTACACATGGCCTTTAGGCGGTTTGTAGTTACTTATAAGCGTCACTTCCAATGACTTGGAAGTGGGTGGTTAGTCAAGTTCATTATACAAGTTGACACTTTTCTCTCACTAGAATGTCTTATCTCTCTGAACTTTCTCTCTTAGATTGGCTAAATCCATGTCTCTTCATTGATGTTATGTTTTTCACATATCTACAATTGGTATCAGAGCTCATGGGATGATTTTAGATCGTCTTGTGTGGGCGTTTTTAGATGCTTGGTTTAGATCAAACGTTAAGTGTTTTAGGGGTTTTAGATCTTGTTTATTTTTCTTGTGTTTATTGATTTTCTCGGATCTCCTGTGCTTAAAAATTTATATTTTTGTAGTCTGCTTATAGCTATTCTCATACTTATTTGTGCAAAAGAAATAAGTTAAAACATTCAAAAGGTGATTTTTTTGCGTGTTTTTTAAGGTGTAAAAGGTTCGTAGTTCATCGTTTAGCAGTTTGGTAATTGCTTGTAGTTTATCGTAGCCTAGCTGGTTTGTTTAATGTTCTGGCACTTTGTCTGGAAAGTACATTGTTTGGCGTTTGTCGACCATACCTGTGCTAGCTGTTTGTCGTTTTTGACAGCGGTTTGTCTTATTAGGCAGAGGTTTGTCAATAGCGGTTTGTCTGCCTAGTGTAGCAGTTTTACTTAGAAATAGAGACTTGGTTATTATGCGGTTTGTCCGTAACGTTTTACAGGTTTTTGAAAGACAAATTTCTCAATGTAGCGATTTGGGAGGAAAAAACAAACCTCTGCCAATTTCATTTCTTGGTAGCGGTTTGGTGTTAGTTCTTCATAGCGGTTTATCTGTATCTTCTAGTAGCGGTTTAGGTTTAGAATAACTTCATAGCGGTTTACCATTCGTAGCGGTTTATAGGTAGCGGGTTTGTTACAGGTTTTTGAAGATTTTTTCTCAAGGTCTTTTGGGAATCATCTCTCCTTTGGCCATTTTTCTTCGTTTTGGTTAGCGGTATTGGGTTATAATTTCTTCATTAGCGGTTTGACTGTGCTCACGGTCGGTTTGGACAAGTTAAGCGGTTTTGGGAGCACTAATCCTAGCGGTCTTGGCACACTGTTTGGTATTTGGACTATTATTCTAACTTGTCCAAACATAACTAACTTCAAAACAAAAAACAGTTAAACCAAAAAATCACCATCTTTTTAACATACAACTCACTATACATTGTTCGAATCTACTTAAATCATTTCACAACTTAACTAAGATGCTAATCTTTTAGAAGATATCCAAAGTGCCAGTTACCGATACTCCCAGGAAGATTACCTATGCTTGATAGAATGACTTTGATTCATAGGCAACAACGTATTAGACTTTATTGTCGGGGGGGGTATAGAGAATGAGTGATATCATGACAGTCGATTGCATGTAGGACCTTTTCAGATGGGGATACAATTAGGGAAACACTTGCTGAAGGAATGAAGGTGCCCTACATTCAGGTCCAGATGAGCTCAGAGTCTACTCCGACTTTCACCTAAAGATAAGGAAGTTATGATGCTGACATCTCGGGCAACAAATATTCCTACTTCAAGGGTTGTCACAAAGGACATCTACACTCTTTCATCATTACACTGATGTAAAAGACATCTGGGATAATGTAAAGATTTCCTGGGAGGGTTTTGACATTAACCAAAGAAAGACACGTTGAATCACATATACTATATGATGATTTTGTAACCACTTCTGTCAGAAATAAAGGAGAAAACACATTTTCTGATAACTACATCAGGTTTACCAAGTTCATCAATGACATGCGAAACATCAAGATGACCATGCCCAGAATGCAGTTGAATTCAAAGTTTATTAATAACATGTTGCATTGGAACTGGGGTTGTATTCGTACAAACAGTGAATGAATAGAAGATTGAGGGCCATCCAATATCTATCAGCTGTACTGCATTATCTAAAGCATATCACTGACGGCACATGCACAATGAGACAAAAATGATGCTTGGAACGATTGTCACTAACCCCAATGTTGATCCTCTCGCCTTAATGTCTAATGTATCACATCAGCAGTACTACTCACAATCATCTACCACTCCACCATCCACACATGCTCAACCACACTTTGCTGACAATACTCAACTTGATTAAGGACTTTCTCCAATGGATAACTTAATTAAGAACTTAACCAACACACTTGCCCTACTTACCCAATCATACAAAACATACCATCCTCAACTAATAATTAATCTCAGGACTTCATCAAATACAAGGTACTAAGCCACAGCACTTCAATGGATCTGGCAAGGTGTTGTTTGATTGTTCAGGGTCATCAGAATAGAGGTCAGGGGAACAATGGAAGGGTATTTGCAGGGTACAGCTTGGTTATGGGGGAGATCCAGAACAGATGTTGGGACTGCTAATCAGGTCAAGCAAGGCAATTACAGTGTTATCAACATAATGGTATAGCCACCTTGGCACAGGTGCTTGCACTCAGCCACATGCTGACATACAGAACTCAGAATTACTTCAAAGACAAGATGTGCTGAATGCTAGCATAGGAGAATGATGGTGGCATTGGATGAGAGCAGTTGTTGTTTTAATTGCAGTTGTGGACAAGACAATGCCGGTTGATGAAGATGTTGGATGAGCATACTGATCCTGATTTAGCACTCAATGTATGGCATAATGTCTTTCAAGCTGATGATTGTGATGCTTTTGATTCTGATGTTGATGAGGCTCCCACTGTACAGACTATGTTCATGGCAAATCTCTCATCAACAGATCATGTTTATGATGAAGCCAGTCCATCATATGATTCAGACATTCTATTGACCCTCGGTACCAGATCAGGAACAATATCAGGATGCTGTTTAGTGACTATCATGAAAGTACACGAGATGCATTACAAATGTATAACCAAAACTACGTTGTTGACTTCAAACTGATTTTATAATAGTATAGTAATATTGAATTCCGTATGATCAGTATCGTAAAGGACAACTCGAGTGCCAGTTGTACAAAGTAATGTATCTTCTGTACCAAATGATGTTGATCCCAACTTAAGATCGATTCCTTAGCTTGTAAAGGTTAAGTTACTCTGGATAAATCCAAAACAACTATGGTAGAAAATTTGTGAATACTAAAAGAGTATGTGGAATCTACTCTTTAATACTAGGAAGAATATTAATAAAACAATAAACCGTTAGATGAACAATGTCATGAACAATGTTATTTACTAAAAAGTTTGCTAATATTATTATAAATTTATACGATTTCTGTGTTATATTACTAGGGTTTACAACCTTTATAGCTATATATCAAAACGTATGTATGTTTTGGTACAATTAACTCTATACCATTGGTCTACATTGTATACACCAAGGGTCCTAACTGGCTTTCAATTTTATTTCCTAGGCTTATCATGATCTTCTAAACAAATAATTATACGTTTCTTTTACAAAAATATATTCATACTTATCCCCGTACAGTAATCTTGATAAACAATCTTCATCTTAATAATTTACTCTTGTCTTTATCCTTTCTGACCAGAAGAAACTTCTTCTAGCAGTTGTAATCCTTCAAGCAGTTGTAAGTGTCAGCATTACTTTTATTCCAGCAGTATCTAACTTTAGCAGCAGTTACTTCCAAACAACATTAAGAAGCTTTTAATCACAATAAATGATGCTGACATGATGATAGCTTACATGTTATGCATGAACAGTATGCCCAATTGTCCCATGTAACAACACAGAACACTATGTAGCTTGATCAAATTCATTGAACTGTGACTTGCGACGCTTATAAGGAAACAAGTTGAACTGTATGTGAATGACGGGGTCCAAGTATTGGTATTAACAGAATAGAGAACAAAATATTGTATGAAACAATAGTAAGTATTGTTATCACTGATCGTAATATTAAGGAAGGAAAATTTGAAAAGAACTTCATTTTGTAAAATGAACTTACCTCTACCATCAAATCCATAAACAAGTCAATGGTATAGAAGAAGTAAGTAACGTCTTTGAAAATGCGATTTTTTTTAATCAGAAAGAAAACCAAATACCATGAAGAATTTTTGAACATGAAAGCTTAAAAGAAAATTTTGGTCGAGGATAAATTTACAAAACAAGAAAGTCTCTTCAAACTAAGCTTCACATTTGTGTGTAATCCAAATCCTTATTATGAGCGAATCAGAAAAAGGTGCTATTGGATACAAGAACCCCTTATGTCTTACTCTTGCCAAAGCAAGTTAGCCTGCTCTATATATAATGGTCATTGAAAATTATCTAAAACAAATCATTGTCCTCCGGCCATAGTGCCAACATAGAGGATACCATTAAAATAGCTAAAATCATCATGAAGAAAATGATGAAAATGGAAAGACCCAGTTCAAGTATCTGCATTAGCACGCGTGTATACCAGATCTACGTTTAAGAGTGTGTGGAAAAGAGGTTAAGATTGCACCACAGGACTACATGAAAAAGAATTATCTTGCGACTTTTTACCACACAGAAACACTTAGATAAAATAAATCAAAACCCACTGGTGAGCAGATTCTTTTGGTACAAGGAGTAAATCAAGGATTGAAAGCAGAAGCTCTAAATGAGAGGCCACATAGCTTCTCATGGACATAATCAATATGCGTGACGCGTGTATCCTCCACATAACACCTGCCAACGTTGTCTCCGGGGTGCTTCAATAAAAATTCAAGTGGAAAATTATCATTTTCTGCAATTATACAATGATCGTCTAAATTAATACATTATATTAAAGTTTATACTATCATATTGATACGTACTAATAAGGATAATAAAAACAATTATAGTTATAGTATCAGTAGTTCAGTGCGGGGTTAAGAAATTCACTTTTAAACCAAAGCGATATCTCCAAAAACTTCCGGTCACCGCCCCCCCCCCCCCCCCCTTTTTGTTTGTATATGTTTCCTCGCACGAGAGGTGAATGGAAATCTACGTTTAACCAGTTCGTATATCGGAGCTATGAATAGCATAAAAAGTTTTTGGTTATGGTTTTATAAAGATCTACTAAAAGAGAATGCATAATAATAAAGGAAAGCTAAATTTTGGTTTTAAACTATTTTTTTAAAAATTATATTAAAGCTAAATAAGTCTTACGACTTTACAAAATACAAGATTATATTAAAAAATTTATCAAAAGTATAAATGACCATTTTGCGTAAAATGTTCATTAAATGCGGGGTTTGGTCTTACAGATCAATAATCTTTAGAAAAAACATGTTTAAGAAATTATATGACAAAGTAAAGTAAAAATGCTTTTTAAAATAAAATGACAAGTATTTAAATAGCACTAAAAGTAAATCGACGGAATGTAAATCGATAAAGCAAGAAAAATGTATGTGACTAATAATTTTTGTTATACCTTTTAAACCCGCTTAAATTCCAAATCACTAATCACTTAAGCAAACATAAGAAAAATAACTCACTCTAACATAATGAAATTAAAAAATCCAGCATTTAAAGATAAAAAATAATCTACACTAAGCATGACCATAAATCAAATCAATATTATAAAATAATGATAATATAAAATACTACACCATTTAATTGAAAAAGGGTTTAGAAAATGGATCCGAATTGGAGACCAGCAATTATAACGAATACACCGTGATTTATTTTCTAACCTCAAAACAACACTAATCAAGTCGGTCTAGCTCATAAATTTAACCTTTAAGCTCCACGCCTCATGAGTTGACCGGTACCAAAAGCAATAAACATAAACTGTTATTATATATACAAAAACAGTTTAATATCGATTATATTTACTAAACAAAAGTAGCGCCTTACTCTGTTAACGTAACCAAACTCATGCTTTCACCTAAACACTTCAAATCTTAACATGGCCCATTTCTTATCATCTAAAATCTAATCTTAAATTCAATAGGTCCAATTAACAATTCTTAAGACCAAACGCAGCCAAGATAATGGATGACTTAAAATTGGGCCGAATTCTAGTTACAAGTTTCTAAAGAAATTCTAGATTATGCTTTTAATTTGCACTCAATAAAAAAGCTACTTCAATAAGCCTGAAATACTAATTAAAGCAAGACATAGATCCCAATCAACTAATAGCATGAAAGTCAATTACAAATTAGTAATTAAACTTTCTCTGGTCCATGAGACACTAGATCACCAAATATACCATTATTTTTTTTACTATGGTCAAACAATAAACGAAAGTCTTTATTTTATTACTATCAGGCAAAAACGCATAAGCCCATTCAACTTAAAATTCCTATTAAAAACCAAGTCATCCATCATTCTATTAAACAAATAAGTTTGATTTTTATTTAAAATAAACTTCCTTAAACTATAAGCAATTACCAAATAAAAAAAACTATTTAAAAAAAAAACTTTTGAGAACAATAAGGTAGTTTAAAAACTAAAACTAGATCTAAGCTTGTTATTAAATCTTATGGACCAAAACCTATTTAGTACAAAAGTTATAAATCGTATAAACTCTTATGAAGCTTATTCGGTTTATTTCTTGTTCGAAATAAGCTGGCAAATAAGCTCAGCCAACATAGCCTAAGAAAAAGCTTATATACTAGAAAAGTTAATAAGTTAAGAAAAGAGAAAGAGTAGAAATAAGCCCCAACAATAAGCAAACAAACATAATCTTATTTCTTTAACGAATAAGTTTGTGATAATATCTGAGTACACTAAGCAAATAAATAAAATAAGCCATCTACATACTTTGAAATAAGCTAAAAAATCTAATACTAAAACTAGAAAAAAATAATAGGAAAAATAAGCTCCTAACATAGTGAGGGGGAGCGTGTTGTATTAAATAGGGGCCAAAGGGGGCGAAATTGTAATTTTTGTCCAGTCATTAGGTGATGATGTAGCCAATCATTGGCATTTATTCGGTATCACACTGATTGGGTATTTGCAAAGGATGATCTGACCGGTGTAGAGCCTCCACATGTCCAATGGCATAAGCTTAAATCATACGCATGATTTTGAGCCTTTGATTCATTTCCTTTATTCTGCTAACACAATTTGCAAATCTATATAACCATCGCCACGTGCCTCCATTTCATTCGCTCGTTTCTTTATAGTGGGATGTCACGTGGGCACATTTGATTTTATTACTGAGCACGTGAGGCTTCATTGCAATAAACTTTTATGTGTCCAATAATAGAAAATGTAAATGAGACTAAACTTGGGCTTAATAAATAACATGGGCTGGCCCGGCTCATAGAGTGGGATACGGGCTGGCCCAATAAAATCCGAAGGCACCCTTAGACTCGTTTTCTCGTGCTCTTTTCGATCCTGTGCTCGGCTTTGTCTAGTTTCGTCTTTATTTTTGTCTTTTTCTTGATATCCGTACCTGCACATACACAAACACAAAAACAAGCATATATATTGTATTTTTCACATGTTTTTGGTTATTTGGGGTCGTTTTTCAAGGTAAAAAGTATGTATAAAATAGCGAATACCAAATTCCCCCATACTAAAGTATTGCCGTGTCCTCACGCAATGTAATAAATACACGCTTAAAACTAAAAATTCTAATCCCCTCAAACTAATCACTTTGAAAAGTAGCAAAGTGCTCATATAAAGGAATTAAGAAATCAAAAGTTAAGAAACGCCTCGTTTTTTCATTTTCAATATTATTATTTTTTACTTTTTTTTCAGTTTTCATTTTTTTTAATAATACTTAGGGTCATAGAACAAGCAAAATAAATTCATCGTCCACAACTTTTACTTTTTCCATACTAAGCTTAAAAACAAGATCATTGTCAAATATAAGTCATGATACTAACACTACTCATAATTACTAATTGTGTACTTACTTTTCCTCCCGCAAGAGGATGTTATTTTGAAGAAGACATTCATGACCAGTGATGCAATGCACAACTGCCTTCCCACCATTCGAGTTTGCTCTCAAAAGAAACTTCTCATTTGTCATGAAGATACACACTATCTATTACATCCTCACTCTAATCCGAATTGTTAATATTGAAATATGATACACTCTGAAGTTTAATTTTTGGCCACCCCTTTGTGATTGGTGGCCGTGTTTAAAGAAACGTATGCTTGCAAAATGAAAGGAAAAATCCTGACCCGATCCAGCTAAATCGAGGAACTTGGCGCATGCATGCGTCGCCCATACTTCAAAGCTCATTATATTGCACGGGTCGCCCATACTCCTTAAAGCCCGACAAACACATTAATTTTCTTGAGTTTGTGCCTAGCATAGGCTGTTGTCCTTGATGGTCTTTAAACAAGATCATGGAGAGTGATCCAGATATCTTTTTCAGTTGGATGAAACGTGTTTCGACCCATGCACTGGCTACTGGATCTATGATTCAAACTGGCTACTAAATCTGTGAGAAAAATCCAGTCAATTAATGAACACATCCAGCGTGGGTATACAACAACTTACATTCAACTAAATACCGCACGAATCAGCAGACATTGCAGATTTTGAAAGCTCTTTAAGAACACGTATGAAACTGCAACTATCAGATGGATCTTTCAACTAGCTAGAAGCCATCGCAGGATTGAGCTCAAGCTTCTTAATATCGGAAAGGTGTGTGAAGATAATTCCCATACTGAGCAAGAGTTTCTTCCATAGTTCTACTTCCTTCGGGCTTACTGCACTACTATGGAAAGTGTAGAACTTTCTTAAGCAAATGCAGAGTCATGATGTGCACACATAGCTTTCCGTCTACACTTTTTTGCACCGTAAATGTGTTACAGTTTAGGAGAGAAATGATAGTTTTTCAAAAGTTGGAGGGTCAGGTATGTTGGTGTTATGACTTAAAATGAAATAACAAGCAAACCATAAGGATACAAAATGTAGTTAATTCTATTGTATTTTTACCTAAGCTACATTAAAACTGTCGTATAGTTTCTTTTATGTTGAAGTATATCATCATTTCTTATATAAGGCAATTATTAAAATATAAATTCTTTTAACATCTTTATACAATCTCCATTCTTAAATCGTAACCTATTTAGAATTTCATAACGTAAAAGTTAACTAAACCTAAACACTTTGTCTTAAAAATCCGACACTCACAACCTTAAAGTAACAAAAAAAACCACAAAAAATTTGAAACAAACCCGCCCGTCGAGCGGGTTACGTATATACTAGTAACATAACCCGCCCGACGGGCGGGTTCGCTTCATAATAATATAGATAATACACATATGTAGTTTGCGATAATGTAAAAAGGATATTACATTATGATATCTTTATTAATGTAAGATATCTTTATTAACATGCCTTCTTGCTGTAAAATATACCTAATTGATGTTCTGATTTTTCAACTTTCCAACAACCAAATGCTATTAAACATCTTCTTAGTCATCTCCAATTCTCCATCATCCTTTATTCAATTGTTCCTCTATTGATTTTACTTGCTCCGAACAACTTTCTATAAATGTTAATCTGCTTGTAATTAAACAATGGTTGAAATCAGTTATATTCGACGAATTGAAAATGCCAAAACATGTGACTTGACTTTACTTCATAAAGATATAGACACAACATAGTAAGATACATATATAACACTGTTATACGATGGTCGTATATTAATGATGTGTTGTTCTTGTATGTGAAACAATCATAGGGTGGTGACTCACCTAAAGAAAACTCAAGATCCAAAGTAGGTGGTATATGTTCCAATAAAATTTGTACTTGTTGTCTGGCTTAGGTCTCGAGAGCAAAGCAAAAACCTGGAAAGTTTACAACGATAAAGTCAGTTTATAATTTTGGTCATATATTCATATTAAGTTACAAAATTCAATATCAGTTTGAGTTATGATTATATTAGGTTAATCAAGTCAAAGATGCTCACTATATTCATTGTTTTGTGTGAATTATTGATAAAATTTGTTGCCTTTACGTGACTTATAATCAAAGATACAAAAAGAAGATCGGGTGTACCTGAAGTGTTCCGAGTGTAAAGAGGATTATTCCAATGTTGTGATGACTTGTGTGTGTGATTTTGGTTGAATGAGTGCCAAGCTTGAGTCCAGTGGCCCATCCTGCTACACCATGTAGAAACACTATAAGTGTAGGGGTGTTTGCAACCACAATTCTGACAATAATCAGTTTCTAGTGCTCAAATATAAAGGGTGTAAGGAATTGCTTAATATCAACCACAACCATCATGAAAAACTCAAAAGGTGCAAGATTTACATAAATGTATAATAGAGTACAAAAATGTCATATTCTTTAATAAAAGTGAAGAATATGAGGATGATAAATAAATAATAGAATTACTACATATAAAAAATAAAGAAATTACATAGAATAAATTAATTAATACTTACTTTTCTCCTTCTTCATCGGGTTCTTTAGGAACGAAAGTTGTTCCCGCTTTGGCAAACGGTTGCACCTTTAATCTGTTAGTCAATTCAGATAACATTAATTTGGAAGATAAATTGATATGAAGAAAAAAGAAACTATTGACTGATATATAATTAATTGATTAATACTTACATTTTATTAATAGTATTAAGTCCTGCCTCCATCTCGATCCTCCATTACTGAATGTCCTTCACTGCCATCGGGTGCATCTTCATCTTCTGCATCTTCTTAAAATGGAAGTGCAAGAACTTGTCCCCTTCTATCCTATATGAACATTAATCATCACCCTATTTTTAAAGTTACTGCAAACTTTGCGACTGTTATTAATAAAAGGTAAGTCATGTGCCAATACCTTTTATGAGGATCCATTGCAGAATAAGCCTGGTAAATATGACATTCTTGTTCTTGCATCATCGTCAAATAACGGTACCACAAATCTGGGATAACCTTGCGATTGTCTTTGAAGATCGGTTTTGAGAATGTTTTTAATAAAAGGTAAGTCGTGTGCCAATACCTTCATAAAACATTTTTTGAGACAATGTTTGTCGTTTAGTTCTAATGGTTGTCGTGTTTGCGTTAATATAGAATCTTCATTCCTCTTTTTCGTTCTTGTGTCGATCTTCCAAGGAAAAGTTCTTGAGGATCTCCCAAAACATACCAATAACATAATGCTCCTGTAAAGATGAATAACATGTATGTAGTTCAGTAGCATTAGTCACACAAACATTTGTCAGAGTAAAAATTATAATGCGTATCTATAAAATATGATGACATGGTACATAAAAGTGTTACTCTTAAATTTCAACTTACACGATAATAGCCATGATATTACTGAATTTAAACAAATATAAGATAAGTGATCACACTCTCAAGTTCTAATCAGAATACAATATATTTCCCATATGCTAAATATGACATCCAATGAGCACAAACACACGGAAAGAAAATTACAGAATGTGGATGCACGAGAAGCGATTGACTCTTTCCAATCAGATACAAAGACATAAAATGGTATAAAAATAGTAGATGGCTAAACGGTGCGTGTGGGGACTATTATTTACGCCGATATCTACATATGAAAAGTTAAATACAAAACAAAACAAAAATACGACGAATAATATACATAAAAATATAATAAAAGGAATGCTTACTATATTGTCATCAGGCAAAGTTTTTGCATTCTTGAATATATGTAGATCAGTCACATATGAATCATATCCCGGCTATAATATTACAAAATGATAATTAGATCAAAGGTTTGCATAATAGCGTTTTTTATTAGAAATATCGAGCATTATTACCTTGGTCACAACAAGAGAAAACATGTGACCCATCTTCATCCTAGGATAGAACCTGAAGGTAAATTTCTTCCGATGTAAATTTATATATTTTTTAACCAAAGCTTGCACATCAAACCGATGTACTTCGAAACCACATAAAAACAAAACGGTGCAAAGAAAGCTTATAAAAACCATGACATGCCTATGTAATTGTGGATATGTATAATATATTTTTTAAAACAAAAGATATCAACATATTAAGAGTATATCTTGATATATTTTTAAAAAATAAAAAATATGCAGAAAATATCACATATAATTAGAGAGTATATCTTGATATATTTTTGAAAATTAAAAGATATCAACATGGTTTTTAAAAAAATATTATTATAGTTTTGGATAGTAAAACACAAATGGTGGCTTGGCTCAGTTGGTAAAGGTTGTTGCATGTTAACCATATGTCATGAGTTTAAACCTTGTTATGTACTTAATTTTTGACATAAATAAAAAATTATTGAATTGTGGGTGCCATGTCATCGTTGAGGTGGCGTACAGTCACTAAATCATATTTATACACTCATAGTTAGCCCCATATCATATGTGCCATGTCATCGTTGTTTGCGCCATGTCATCGTTGAGGTGGCGTTGAGTCACTAAATCATATTAATCCAGTCATAGTTAGCCCCATATATAAGTTATAGATATTATACCTTTATATTAAAGGGTAAGATTATCCCCAAATGCATTAATGGCCACAACCCACCCAACTCAGTGCGTTTATTATCTCAACCCGATCCATGACTTCTCCCACCTCACATAACAACACGTACCATGGTACGTGTCTCCCACCCTCATATACCTCCACTCTACCATGCATATCCATCTCAGATCTATTGTATATCTCTCTCTCTCAAACATATTTGAGATTTTGATGTAGTGTGGGTGTTTTGCGGCTCGCCAGAAAAATATGGTGAGGGTCAGGTATGATTTTTTTTGTATTCAATCTTTGTGTTTGGTTTCTATTGTTTTGTTATTAATTTTGGATGTTTGAATATGATTTTAGGTGTTTGTAAGATGTGACTGGATTATCTAAACATCTTAGGTTGCTTAAAATAAGCAGGTAAGCTAAAAAATAAGCAATTCGAACACCCTCTTATTTTTGTTATTGTATATGTGGGTTCAGTTGTTCATAAAGTTTTATATATAAGAAATTAACCATTGATAAATTGAAATATGTGATATGAAATTGCTTATTTGGATTGTTTGGTGATATTTTTGTGGTTTTTGTGTTCAGGTCGGTGAAGTTAGGTGGTATTCGAGTGCAACATGCGCTTTAGGAGTATAACGGACATGCATACGAGATTGAGAGTGAAATAGGTTTTACTCTTTTACTGTTTTAATGTTCGTTTTGTGTTTGGTTTAGTGGAATAATTTTTAGCTCATGGACTGATTACCTTGAGCGTATGTAATTACGTAAGTCATAAGCTTAACTACATAAGCTCATCAACCAAATAAAACTGGCTGATAAGCTTTTGCATATTTGCGCTAGAAAGAGTTGCTTTTGTTAAAGTCAAAAATTGTTGCTGCTTTTAATCAACATTTGGATACCAAAATATTGGTTTCCGACCTTTTCGCCAACTAATCTACGGAGTTTGAGAATTAAACTTCATACCTCTCACATTTTAGTGGTTGAAATCCAGTAAAAGTACTTATAAGTTGCTTAAAAATAAGTACTTTGTGGAATGGTGTTTGAATATGCCTATTATGAAAAAGTGTCACTTGCTTGCTAATTATAGTATGCTTAAAAAGGTTTTAGGTTAGATATGATGGTAAAATAATATTTTTAGTTCCGTGCCAAATCAAGATTTTGAAATAAGCATCTTCCTACTTTCTTACCATAATATGCTAAGCAGTTTGGATTAGAGCAAAGCAAGAAACATATGCAATTCATCCCCTTATTACATTTTAGTGTCATTTAAAGTTTAGTTTTTGTAAAAGTAGGATTTAGTTTAGTGATTTTTAGATAATGTTTTTTGGTGAACAGGGGACGTGACAGGTGCACCATCGATATTAAGTGGAAAGAAAGACAACAAAATCCTTCCATCTTCAAGGTTTGTACAAAACAACTATTACCACAGATTCCGATTTTGATGTATGCTATCAGTAAATGTTTCATTTGTTTATTTGAATTCTTGGCAGCTTCAAATGATGGTGGGATATCACGTGGGAAATTTCTTCTTGCCGCAAATAGATTCAGGCGCAGATTATGTAATTTCTTTCACTACAGATGATATATCAGAAGAAAGCAGCACTTACATAGGAAAGTTGAGGCAAGTTGACTTTGAATGGCTAAATGAATTGACGGTCTGCTATCAATATTATTGATTATAAGAGTTTTATACATGTGGGTGTTTGACAGAACAAACTTTATTGGGACCAACTTTACAGTGTATGATTCCTATGCTGGCACTTACCGAGTTTCCAGGTTGCAACCCTTTTGCTCCACGAAGGTGCTTAGATCCATGCCGCTGATGTCTATGGATACCAGGTTACTCAGAATCATGCCGCTGGTGTGTATGGATATCAGGTTAGTGTCTGATTGCTAATATGGCTAATAATGTAGTTGTGAAAAGCATTGAACAATGGTATGTAATATCAGTTTAGGTTAAAAAAATTCACGCAAAACCTTCTCTTTTAGTCCTTTATTCTGTTTGCAACAGAGTGGGTCGAGCAATGGGCCAATAATGGTTTGCTTGAAGTATGTCTTTATCAGCTCCCACATACATTTGTGACATTATAAAGAGTAGTGATTACGTCAGAATATTGCAATGATGATTTGAATAATCAAATACAAATTGTCTTTTATAAAGTTGTACTAATGAGTGATCAACTATTTCAGCGCTTCCCTAATTCGGATTATCCAATGATTAAAATTCTTACTATATAAGAACGTTGCCGCTCTTAATTCGCCAACTATTTAACATACTAAACATTTGCGGCTTTCGTTAGAAGATTCGTATGGCATGATTTGTATTTTTATAAAAACCAGGATTTGATTTGGTAGAAAACACATATGAGGAGCCTTTGTGTGTGTGTTGTTGTGTGAGAAGCCTACAATATATAAATTAGCCCTCAAATAAGCTTTACTTTTTGCTGATTTGTATATACAAGAGTTAGAGCTTATTAACTTGCGTTTATGGGTTTATATAAGTTGATAAGAAAGTCGAGTTCGGCATTGTTAAAAAGTAATGAACAACTTAAGAGTAGGCAAATATGTGTTTATTTGTGGTGATGTGAACAAGAAATGTATTATGAAAACACGAATGCAAAC
>BQNB010047907.1:0-42847 GCA_026074375.1 Tanacetum coccineum
TATAACCAAAAAGCTTCAATATTATTACGATGAATAATACGAGTACTCTGTCTAGTACTAGGGTTTACAACCTTGAAGCTATGAATGTGTCTATTGTGATGTGTTTACAACCATAACCTATGATCTCCTTTTATATACCAAGGAGTCCTTTACAAGATAACTACAAATCTTCTAAACTTCTATAAGATATCAACATATCTTCTAATTATATATGATATACATTGAATCAGCCCATACATATCATAAAACACGCTTCTTTACACGTCTTTATCTTCATGCAGTCTTTAGTCTTTATCAGCAGTATAAATCCCTTCAGCAGTGTTAAGTTTAGTACTAGCAGTACTAACTTATACCTAGCAGTACTAACATTCTTCTAGCAGTACTAACTGGTTTATACTGCCAGTTATGACTTAAGCAGTACTAACACTTTGACTTGGTAGTACTAAGTCTAATGAGTTTAATTTCCAACACTCACCTGCTATGAATGTGAGAATCAAGGGCACTACAGAAGTGACTGCCCGAAGTTAAAGAATCAGAACCATAGAAACCAAGCTGGAGGTACTAAAGCACGAGGAATGGTGTATGCCTTAGGAGGAGGATAAACCGATCAAGATCTTAACAACATAGAGGATGATATCAATGCTTAGACTCTATTTCTTTAGGCATCCTCGTTATAATTTCTCTTAAATTCCTGTTGTACTGAATGAATGATTTAAAGTTATCTATCAATTAATGTATCACAAAAAATTTCGTCAACTTTACTTTAACTCTCTATTATGCAAGCCAAATTGTAACACTATTTTGATGAAAATAAGCATTGCATCGTTAGTCCTTAATTATACATGGCCTAATCAACTATGTATAATTCAGGAAGGACCATGCCATGCTGAGAGTAGTCACCATAAAACTTCTTGTCAAGAAACAATTTTCTACTTATATCAAGTTTTGTGTGCGTATTCATAAAACGTATTTATCATGAGGAACCAAACTAATAATCATAACAACTAAGTAAACTCTTACACCACCTTACTATAAAGTCGACATCATCTTATACCAAATCTTAAGCCAAAAAGTCGAAGACGCATTGTTAGTCACACTAGGATAATCTACCGACAAATTTAACCATCATCAAGGAAGTAAAACCTATACCTCTTCACCAACACTATTCTGGAAAGCAACTCAAACTGAATTTCGGGATGAAATTCTTTTAACACGGGGAGACTGTAACAATTCACATTTTAACATCATTCTACGTCAATAAATATTTAACTAGTTATTTGTTGGGAATTATAGATTTGATGAGACATAATAAATAAAAGAATGAAACATAAGGACTAAATCATCAAGATTGGAATTCTACAAGCTGGTGGAGAATTATGGAAGATTTGATAACGTACATATAGGTTTTAGTGAGAGTACACATAATGTTATAGTATGGACTACGATGGCTATTTGATATTGAATCACTAACTAAAAATGAATTATGAGCCACTGTTGCACTACACACACTGATTTTTGCAGGTAACAAAGCAAGTGATAATGCAGATCAAGCTAGAAAGGAGACATAACCTGTCAAAATTACTTTTTGCTACCATTAGGGACTTGCTGATATAAACACCCCCATTTTGACAAAATAAACAGCAAAACGAATCTGGGGTATTAATTCATAGACAACATGCATAATCATAAAAACGAACATCATAAAAGAGACGTTTTTTTGAAAATTTTTTTATCAATCATTTAGTCAATAAGTTTTAAAAAAGAGAGTGGTCCCCAACACTAGAAGACATTAAACTTGAATGATAAACAGTTTAGCCAACTTCAATCTTGCCACTCCGTGCCATAAAGATCCTCAGTCGCCTGAATAAAAGCTAAAAAGTCCAACACAAAGGTTGAGTGAATTCACTAGGTTTTATATAAATCATTTTGATACAAGTTCGAAATTTGGGGGGATGGGTTAGGTTGTGATACACCCCTAAGTGTATAATTGCACATGAGTACAATTACTAATAGAAAACAGTATTATCGCCCATAAGAAGCTCATGACACTGAGACTTGAGATAATCATAATCACAAGAATTGCCCCACGGGTGCCTTTGCCAAACCCCCTCATATGATTCAAATGAAGTACGTTTGGGTTACCAGAAAGTAGCGGTACACAACGGGGATTCGTCCCAAATAGATCTATTCACAGCATTCGCCCTTACTCCGAAAAGTAATTAACGATTCATGATAGTGGGGTCTTAATGGCAAAAGTAAGGACTTATGCAATAATATATCAGGATAACATATAGTTGGAAAAACACTCGTATTCATGGTTTATAGCACGTATCCCCCTCGCGGGTTTATGAAAACATTAGAAGATTTAAAATGCGAGGCTATAAACTCACCTTAACAGGGAAATCTGATTGTATGCAAAATAATCAAGTGAAAGTAAAGGTCTCGCACGAAACCTAGGAGAATATGGTGCAAGTGTCTTAGTGGTGATGGTAATGTTTCAAAATTCATAAAGTTTAATGTATTACTTTGATTTATTAATTTATGGAAATATTGTATCATTATTCGGGCTATCATAATCTAGAGGCCATGTAGCATTGTTTGAGGAGTCAAGGCACTTTAAATCATAAACCCAGCAAACTCGTCAAAACAAATACCCAAATGGAACCCCTCATATGAAATTCCCTAGTAACGTGATACGATAAGATTTTAAGTTTCTTTAAAAGCTAGTCGATGATAAATTACGTTAAATATATAACGTAATTGTTTTATAATGCGTCGATCGATGATTAATAGCGATAAATGTATCGGGTTTTAATAAAATCGAGTCTTATAATATTAATATATATATTTATAATTTATATAAAAATATTATATTTTATATTTTTAAGTTTGCAAAAATGGCAATAAATACCCTTGATTTATAAACTTTTACAAATTTAGTCCTTTATATATAAAGTATATATAATTTAATCCTTTAGCTTTAGAACTTGGCAAAACAGCCCCTTGTAGTTATAACTTTAGGAAAATGACATTTTCAGTCCCTCTAGTTATAAATTTCAGAAAGTTACGATATAAACCCCTATGCATGAAAACATTTGCAAATCAAGTCCAAAATTTATAATTTGGATATTTTTGAAAATCAAAAGAGTTTTGCAGGTCATGGCTAATTAAAATAAGCTAAAATAAGTAGATTTTACGAGCTTATAGCTTATGGAAAAGGCTTGTGAACTAGAAATCCAAAACGGGTTCGTTTGGTATAGAAAAATCAACCCGATGGGTTTAAGCTTTTAAGACATGATTTAAAGTTTATAAAAGTGATAATAGAGCTTATTAGAATAGCTTATCATAACAGCTTATTACTTTCGTTTATAAATTTTATAAAAATGAGCTTTTGGGGTTTTAGGGTGCGTTTGGTTTTAGGAAAAACCAAACCGAATGGGTTATGCTTCAAAGCTTCTAACAAGAGCTTATATATGATCTTAGGAAAGCTTAAAATAGAATATTAGAGATTAAAATAGAATATTATCTTATTGAACAATATTTTGAGCTTACTTGAGCTTATAAGGGTCGAATGGGCTTATTTAGGTTCGAACGCCTAAGAAATGAATCAAGGACCTTCTTTTCTTGTTTCTTGGCTTTAACTTGTTGAGTTCTTCCTTTCTTCTCTTCTATGGCATAGTTAGATCACAACTTTGAGAGTGTTTTGAGTTTAAATGATGAGATATGAAGATATGTATGTATGCGTGTGTATTTATAGTGCTAGGGAAACTTGGAGGCCAAGATTACTTGGAGTAGGGATCAAGGGCTGTAAAGTAGTGACTAAGGGTTGCTAGAGGTGAGTATGAGGGGCTATGATAGTAGCTATGCATGTGAGATGGGTGTTGAAGGTCACGGTTACCAAGGAGTGAGGAAGTTGCTTTCGTTTGCTTGTGACAAGGGAGGTGATGAGATGCTTGTGTGCTTGCTTGGGTGACATAGTGGCATGTTCATAGAGGAGCTTGAGGTTCTAGTTGTTGAGCTTAGTGATATGGTTCAAAAATGAAAGAAAAAAAGGTGTCGGGTTGGTTTTGGTCTCGAGTTAGGGTTTTTGGTTTGAATTCGAATTAGGGTTAAGGTTTAGGATAGATTAGAGATTTAGGATTATTTAGGATAGTTTAAGGTTTAGGATTAAGGTTTAAGATTAAGATTAGGGTTTAGGATTAAGGTTTAAGGTTTAGGATTAAGGTTTAAAGTGAAATTTAGGTTTTAGGGTTTCGTTTAGGGTTTAGGGTTTTAAGATGACTTAGGGTTTAGGTTTAGGGTTTAGAAGTCATGCATTGAGTGCTTGTACCTTGTGCTAGAGTGGTGGTAAGAAACTAAAGTGATTTAGGAGGTAAAATGACCTAGTTTGGTTTTCTTGCATTATTGACTTGTACATTGAGCTTAAATAAGTTGTACATTGACTTGGAGGGAAATTATATTTCAAATGTTATGCATTGTACACTTGTACACATGCTTGAAGGCTTGCACATTCATTTTATATGTATACATTACATATAATTAGGGTTTTGATATAAACGTTAACGGATAAAGTCTATTTTGATATAACATTGTAAATGGTACGTTAAATGGATAATGTACTTGGTAAAAATGATATTAAGATATAGACTTGACATATTAGGATGTTTACATAATATAAGCATAGATATAGATGGCATTGGTAGAGGTTGCGTAAGCTCGTTTACTTTAGAGATGCAAGTTACGTTGCATAATGAGATAAAGCAAAAATTTCCCTATAAAAAGGTGGTATATATAATAGATGGATATTACAGTGCATCTAATTTAATAGATGGATAATTACAGTGATGAAAATTACGGGTTGTTATAGTCTCCCTCCCTTAAAAGAAATCTCGTCCCGAGATTTAGTTGGATGTCGGAGTGATGTTTGAAAACAGATATGGATACTTGGCACGAATTTGATCTTCGCGTTCCCATGTAAATTATGGTCCTCTTTTGGAGTTCCATCTTACTTTGACTATAGGAATACGACTTTGTTTCAGTTGCTTGACTTCTCGATCTATGATCTCCACTGGTTCTTTCACAAAGTTGAGTTTGTCATCAAGCCGAAGCTCTTTCATTGGAATGACAAGGGATTCGTCAGATAAGCATTTCTTTAGATTAGAAACGTGGAAGGTATTGTGGACATTTATGAGTTCTTCAGGAAGTTCAAGTTTATATGCCACTGGGCTAATCCGTTCAAGGATTTTGAAAGGTCCAATGTACCGGGGATTAAGCTTTCCTCGTTTTCCGAATCGGATGACACCTTTACGAGGTGACACTTTTAACATAACATGATCTCCAACTTGAAATTCTAAAGGCTTTCGCCTTACATTGGCGTAACTTCTTTGTCGATCTCTTGCAGCTTGCAAGCGTTGTCGAATTTGCACTATCTTTTTAGTGGTTTCATGGATTATTTTTGGTCCTGTAAGTTGAACATCTCCAACTTCGGCCCAGCAAACAGGTGATCTGCACTTTCGACCATAAAGTGCCTCAAATGGTGCTGCCTTAATACTGGCATGGTAACTGTTATTGTAAGAAAATTCTACTAATGGTAAGTGTTTTTCCCATCCTTTTCCAAAATCTATAACACAGGCTCGAAGCATGTCTTCGAGTGTTTGGATGGTTCTTTCACTTTGTCCATCGGTTTCAGGATGATATGCCGTACTCATGTCTAATTGAGTACCCAAAGCACTTTGTAATGATTGCCAGAATCTGGATGTGAAATGACTGTCACGATCCGAGATGATGGATATTGGTACTCTATGTCGTGAGACTATTTCCTTTATGTACAATTTTGTAAGGGTTTCCATACTATCTGTCTCTCAGGTAGGGATGAAATGTGAGGCGATCGACAATGACCCAGATTGTGTCATGTCCGTTTGAGGTTTTGGGTAGTTTTGTGATGAAATCCATTGTTATTCTTTCCCACTTCCACATAGGAATCTCCGGTTGTACCAGTAAGCCGGATGGCTTCTGACATTCTGCCTTAACTCTAGAACATGTCAAACATTTGCCAACATATTCAGCGATGATTGCCTTCATGTTAGGCCACCAATAGAGTTTCTTTAGATCCTGATACATCTTGTCAGAACCTGGGTGAATGGAATACTTTGATTTATGGGACTCATGCATGATCAAGTCTCTCAGATTACCAAAGAGTGGTAACCAGCTTCGGTTTTTAATACAACGAGTTCCATCAGGACGTATTTCAAATGCTTTGTCCATTCCTCGTAAGTTTTCAGCCTTGATGTTTTCTTCCTTGAGTGCTAAGTTTGAGCTCTGAGAATTTTGTGATGGTTAAAAAAAAAAAAAAAAAAAAAAAAAAAAATAATTTTGGATGAATGGTCATAACTAATGATCTAACTCAGAGTGGTTTGATTTGTTCCTTCCGGCTTAAGGCATCTGCTACGACATTTGCCTTTCCAGGATGGTAGCGAATTTCACAATCGTAATCTGCAAGCAATTCTAGCCAACGGCGTTGTCTCATGTTCAACTCTTTTTGATCAAGGATATGCTGAAGACTTTTATGATCAGTGAACACAGTACATTTGGTGCCATACAGATAGTGTCTCCAAATTTTAAGAGCGAACACTACTGCTCCTAATTCAAGATCATGAGTGGTATAGTTTTCTTCATTAGGCTTAAGTTGTCGGGATGCATATGCAATAACCTTCTCTCTTTGCATTAACACCGCTCCCAGACCTTGATGGGATGCATCACAGTAAACAACAAAATCGTCATTTCCTTTTGGTAATGCTAAGATTGGAGCTTCACATAGCTTCTGTTTTAGTAGTTGAAAAGCCGACTCTTGGTCTTTTCCCCAGATATACTTCTTGTTTTTCTGGGTTAATTCAGTCAAAGACTTTGCAATCTTCGAGAAATCTTTGATAAATCTCTGATAATAACCGGCAAGTCCTAAGAATTGACGTATTTCTGTGGGTGTAGTAGGAGATGTCCAATTCTTAACTGCTTCAATCTTGGCGAGGTCAACATGAAGTCCTTGACTATCAATTAAGTGTCCAAGAAATTGCACGATACGAATCCAGAAATCACACTTGGAGAACTTGGCATACAACTTCTCTTTCTTGAGTAATTCTAGGATTATTCTCAGATGATTTGCGTGCTCTTCTTTGTTACGAGAGTAGATGAGAATATCATCGATGAACACTATTACGAATTTGTCCAAGTATGGTTTACACACACGGTTCATGAGATCCATGAATACAGCAGGTGCGTTAGTTAAACCAAATGGACAAGTCACTTGAAATTCATAATGTCCGTATCTTGTTCTGAAAGCAGTCTTGGGAATATCTTCATCCCTGACTCTCAGTTGATGATAGCCTGA
Source organism: Tanacetum coccineum (assembly GCA_026074375.1). Taxonomy (NCBI): domain Eukaryota; kingdom Viridiplantae; phylum Streptophyta; class Magnoliopsida; order Asterales; family Asteraceae; genus Tanacetum; species Tanacetum coccineum. The sequence continues at coordinate 7,385 of BQNB010047907.1, forward strand.
TCTTAAGTCAATCTTCGAGTAGACACTCGAACCTTGAAGTTGGTCAAATAAGTCATCAATCCTGGGTAATGGGTAACGATTCTTTACGGTAAGTTTATTCAACTCTCGGTAATCGATACACATTCTGAAAGATCCATCTTTCTTTTTGACAAACAAGACAGGAGCTCCCCAAGGCGAGGTACTTGGTCGGATAAAACCTCGATCTGATAACTCTTGAAGTTGGTTAGATAGTTCCTGCATTTCTGAAGAACTAATAGTATATAGGTGCTCGGGTAAGGTGCGACTTTGGAATTAGTCGATTGGAATTCTATTTGGCGAACGGAGGAGGCCAGGTAGATCTTCAAGAAAAACTTCTAGGAATTCTCTGACTACTGGGATATCTTCTAGTCTTTTCTCGTCTGACTTCTTTTCCATTACTTGGATTACGAAAACTTGACAACCTCGGGATATATATCTTTCGGTTTTTATACAAGATATGAGATTTAGTCGGGTTTTACTTTGGTCACCTCGAATGATCAAAAGGTTTCACCTTTGATTGGATGTGGATGAATTTCTCCATCACAGATAAATTCTAGGCATGATACTTGATAACAATCCATACAATAACGACGTTGAAACTTACGAGTTTTGATAGGCATAAGATCAATTTAGAAGGTTGGTTACAAGGTCAGGGTGCAACCTGAATTAACCGGTGTTTGTGCTACTATTCCGCCAGACATTGTCGATATTGTAAAAGGTATCTATTGTAATGGGTGGAATATTTAGCATAGAGGCAAGAGATATGGATACGAAGCTTTTATCGGCTCCAGAATCAAATAATACTCTAGCTAGATGTTGGTTTAGAAGGAACATACCCGTGACTACGTTCGGGTCTTGGTGAGCATTCCTATCCCTCAGCATGTAGGCTCTTCCCTGGGCATTGTTGTTGGTGGTCTTTCAGCGCTGATTTGCATAATGCCCTTTCTCTTTACAGGCATGACAAGTAACTGTCACTGGTAGCAGATTACTTCCAGTGGCTGGCCCTTTGTTTCTACAGTTCTTGGTCAGATGGCCCACCTTGTTGCAAGTATTACACTTAACAGTGCAAGGTCATATGTGATGCAGAGTGCATTTCTTACACAAAGGACAGTTTCCAATATACCTATTGTTATCAGTTGGGGTGGCAGCATAAGCCCTGAAGGTTTCGTGTCTTCTGTTCTGTTGTGGTTGGTGATTATTGTAGCGGTTGTTGGTGTTAGTGTTACGGTAGTTGTTGTTGTTGTTGAAAGTTCTTCTGTCGTCAAACTTTCGTTTGTGATCACTTGATACTTGCACCGGAGTGTGATTTGTTACCTGATCCATTAGCCTTTGGGCTATGTTAATGGCTTCCTCTAGAGTTTGAGGTTTAGAGGCGGTAACATTCCCTTCAATACTTCGAGGCAATCCCCCGATGAAAACTTCCATCATTTTTTCAGAATCTGGCACCATAGTGGGACACAAGGTTGTGAATTCCTGGAATCTTCTCACATATGCCTTGAGATCATTCCCCTTCACAGTCAGATGGTAAAATTCGTCTTCCATCTTCTGGACCTTAGTTCGGGGATAATACTTCTTTATCAAAAGCTTCTTGAATTCAACCCAGGTAATCTTGTAAGCTTCTTCTATCCCAATATGTTGGGCAAAAGAATTCCAGGTGTGTTTTGGGTTGTGGTGGCTAATTTGGACTTATCGTAATAAGTGTGTCTTTGGTGTGGTTTCTCCTTCTAAGGCGGTTTATTTTGATGATGTTGTGTCGTATTCTTTTTATTGGAGTCGGTTTAGATGTAATGTGTCGTTTAGTTGGGTTGATTGGCTAAAAAAAATCCTCATCTTGTAACTTTGTAATTTTTCTAGCTTCTTGCTAGTTTTTTAATAAAGTGCTGTTAAAAAAAAAAACAAAAAAAAAACTACACTTTCCACCTCTTTTTTTAAAAATAAAATTCTTGCAAATGGTAAATCGTCAAACGACAAAAAATACATCATCGCGACGAGAATTAAATCATCTTTCTATAGAGTGACACTTTTATATATATACTATCGACGAAATTTTTTTCGAATTTTTTTTATCACATGTGATTTGTAGCACAATCACATGTGATTTCATAAAATCACATGTGATTTCATAAAATCACATGTGATTTGTGATACAAATCACATGTGATTTTTTCAGACGTAACTAAAATTGAACCAATCAGAAAGCTTGATTTTACCACGTAGGCAAAATCGTGCGATCTGATTGGTCAATAAAAAGTCAAAATTGAATCAATTTTGTCAAAATTGATAAAATTTGGTGGAGAAATCTGATGAAAAAAAAAACATAAAAATATATGTGTCAAATTTATGAAAACAAAATTTGAAAAAAAGAGGAGATGATTAATAAAATTTTAATGGTTTAATTTTAAATAAAGTATAAGGAGTTAAAAATGTAAATTTATAAATTTACAATTTTAAATATAACTTTAAAAAACATACAAATAACCCCTTTAACTTAATACCTTTGGACTTTATATTTTAAAATATACAACAAACGTAAACAATTTCTTACTTCCAAACAAATATTTAACATTATCTAATCACATCCCAAATATACCCAAATACTTTTTGGTGAATTTTTCATTGTATGCTTAAAATCATGTTGTACAACCAAATAAAAAACCACCGAAGCACCTATATTATCGTAAATAAAGATTTACCTATTATCAAATTATTTGTATATAAAGAAGCACATACCCAATAGCAAGAGTATTAGTCATCTAAGGTAGTTTTGTTGAGATTAGTTGGCTCACAATGTCGAGTCAGAAAACATGTATATCAAAAAAAAAATTACTAATTATCCTCAAGTTCATATACTACGTAATATATAAAATATTTAATGAATTTATTCTCCATATAACTTATAAAACATAAAAATTTAAAAATTTTACATACTATAAAAAACATATAATATCTAAGCCACGTGCGTGCACGGGCATTAAAACTAATAACCATATTATATTAAATAAGTTTAGAAGTAAATAGTCTTTTAAATATGTTTTGTAAATGCAATAGTCATTTAAAAAACTCTCAAGAACTAATATGACAATGCCTTACTTATGGCAAGTGATTTGCACACTCCACATTTTGATTTGCACACTCAAAATGTTTGTCTCTTGACATTTATACCCTTACATTAATTAGTGAAGTGTGCAATTCAAGACATATATGTTAAGGGTATAAATGTCATGACACAATAACTTGAGTGTGCAAATCAAATAGTGGAGTGTGCAAATCACCTCCCCTTACTTATGTACTAAACACAAATTATCAAAGTGACAAACAATTCGTCGCAACACCCACTCATATATTGTACTACACACAATATTTCATTATAAACATTAGATTATTTACAGTAATTCAAGATTTTGGAGGGCCGGATCACTCCCCTGCATCCGTTATGTTCCGCCAATAATTAAAGAGAACATAATACCACACTCCATGTGAACATTATTCGAATGTCAAAATCACAAAAAGTTATACTTTTAAGCGTGGGTCATGGGCCAAACGCACTGAAAAAAACGACTAATTCCTATTGTGCATAGTTTATTTGTATCATTGAGATTCTTTCATGTTTGATTGTGATTTAAACTTTATGATTTATTTTGTAAATTTTGTTTTAGATAGATATTAGTTTTTGATATGTTTAGACATGCAAAAGAAAAATGGTTCTAACGTGTAATCATTTTGCAGCTTAAGATTCTTTCATGTTAGATTGTGACTTAAACTCTATGATTTGTTTCGTAAATTTTGTTTTAGATAGATATTAGTTTTTGATATGTTTAGACATGCAAAAGAAAAATGGTTCTAACCTTAAATCATTTTGCAGCTTAAGATTCTTTCATGTTAGATTGTGACTTAAACTCTATATTTTGTTTCGTAAATTTTGTTTTAAATAGATATTAATTTTTGATATGTTTAGACATGCAAAAAAGAAAATTGGTTCTAACTTGTAATCATTTTGCAGCTTAAGATTCTTTCATGTTAGATTGTGACTTAAACTCTATGATTTGTTTCGTAAATTTTGTTTTAAATACATACAATATTAGTTTTTGATATGTTTAGACATGCAAAAGAAAAATGGTTCTAACCTGTAATCATTTTGCAGCTTAAGATTCTTTCAAGTTAGATTGTGACTTAAAATCTATCATTTGTTTCGTAAATTTTGTTTTAGATAGATGTTAGTTTTTGATATGTTTCCTACTTAATCGGTTTAGGATTTTGTTGTTTTTAAGTTATTGGTTGCTTATAAATAGATGTCAATGATATTATTGTTTTTTACCTTTCAATTAGAATTTTCTATTTGTATCTTTGAATTAGAATTTTGTGTTTTAAATATTTGAATTTGAATAAAGTTTTCGTTGAATTAACAACATGTCCTAAGTTCATTTAGCCGTAGAGAAAAAGAAAATCAAAAAGAGGGAGGTTATATTAGAAACCCTTCATTTCTTGAATACTGAGGGACCAATCTCACCCATCCATCCAAAAAGATCTAAGGGCTAAGATTAAAATCCACTTATTAACCAAAAAGAAAAAGAAAAAGAATAAAAAAAAGCAGAGGGGTATGTTGGTCATTTAACCCTCATGTTATCATTGTTTAAACATCAAGTATGATAGTTGATAAATCAGTGATGATCATGTTAAATCATATGTGATTTACGAAAGAAATCACATATGATACTTTGTTACCAAATTGTAAAATACAAATATCACATATGATAATTCAAATATAAAAAAATCTGATGTAAAATCATATATGATTTCCTAGAATATCACATATGATATATAATAGAATCGCATTCATGTAAGATCAAAAATAACAAAATTTAAGTGAAAAAAGAATTATAACACTTGTTCTTATAACAATCAAACATAAAAGAGTATTTTTTTTAAACAACAATTTCTTCTTGAACAACAACTTAATGTTGAACCACGATTTGTTTTTGATCTTCAAACCTCTTTGGGCACCTACTCTTGTTGTGATCAAAACTTCCATATAATGAACAAGCATTTATGTTCTTCAATCCTGAAAATATAAAATGAATATAAAAGAATAAGTAAACTGTTTTTTAGAAAAATGAAATATCATATATGATAATCACATGCCATATATATATAACAAAGCAATATCATATATGATATACGTATGAAAAGTATCATATATGATATATATGATATATCAAACACGTAAACCAAAAGCTACTTAAACTGCTTATTGCTAACTGATAAGCTAAATGCACCTTAATTCAGCTTATATGAACAAATTAATCTAATAGAGCTTATTCAGAACATAAAAAAGCTAATAATAAAGCTTACTAACACTAGAAACATAAATAAGCTAACAAGATAGCTTATAATTCATCAAAATAAGCTAATAAGCTAGCTTATAATTCAGCAAAATAAATCCAGATGATGATGATTAATAAACTTATTTACATAGATCATCTAATAAGGTAGCTTATCTCTAGCAACAATTAATTCAGATCATTTGTTCAAATAAACTGAATTATAAGCTCATAAATTTAAATGCTAATAAATTAATAAGCTTATTCACATCAGATAAGCTAAAATAAGGACAAATATGATGAATCTAACCTGATGTTAATCAATTGAAGAAGGAGATAATAGATCGAAGATCGATCGAGTATTTTTTTTTTTTTGATCGATCAATTCTTTGTGGATCGGTGTAGAGGGAAAAAAAGAAAGAGAAAAGGTGGTGCTGGAGAAAACACACATTATGCGTGTGTGTATTATGAGGTGTTTATGAAAAAAATAAATATATATATTGTACAAAAATACCCCTCTAGTGTAAATAGACAATTTAATCTCAACCATTGGATGAGATGAAGATGGAGGGTGGAGATGAGTCCCCCGGTATCCAAGAAAACTTTGGTATCCAAATGAACCTAAATCAAGAAAAAAACGTTTGTTTGAATTGTAAAAACATACAAAAGGTAGGATTGTTGGCATTAAATAGTCGGGTCGACCCGACCCGGTCCGATCCGACCCGGTGCAATTTTTTTTATTTACGAAATACCCCATCGCACTATGTGTCAAATTACAAAAACTACCCTCATTTTATTTTTTTTATAAAATACCCTTTTCCCCACTAAGGGCCGTTAAGTAATGACCGTTAGTTTAATTTTTTTAAAAATGCACCAAAATAGTGCTTGAAATCGGTCGTTACTTAACGACCGTTAATTTTTTTTTATTTAGAAAAATATACCTCCTCTCACGTCCAGCCGAAAACAACGACGGCTAAACATCCCGCAGCAGAGCGCGGGTAGATTCGCTCGTTGAATATCGTTTGTTAGGATTTGGTTTGTTCGTAGATTGTGATTTTAGATAAAATATAGGATTAATTACACGTTTCGTCCCTATGGTTTACCCAGATTATATGTTTCGTCCATATTTAATTTTAATTACATAGATAATCCTTATTTTATCAAACATGTTTCATTGATAGTCCCTATTATGGAAAATAAGGACTATCCGTGTAACACATTTCAAACAAATTTATTACACAGTTGGTCCCTTTTTTGACAAAATAGGGACCATCAATGCAATTAGTATGAAAATTAGGAACGATTGGTGTACTTAAAATCGAATAAGGACTAAAAGTGTTATTTGGTATAAACCATAGAGACGAAACGTGTAATTTATTCTAGAATATACTTTGGTTTGCATTGTTTGTCACTGTTTTTGTTACTACTTTCGTCTCAAACTAATTGTCTAATTTTGACTTTTTAAGTTTTTTTTTTTAAACTTTAACTTTAAATATTTTTGTTTGTGTTATATATACTTGATGAGAATTATAACAATAAAGATACATCTAAAACCTAATCCATTCATATATTTTGTATCGAATATTATATAAAATAAACAAAAATATTTAAGACAAAAGTTGAAAAAGGAAAATTTTAAAAGTTAAAAATGAACAATTATTTTAGAATGCAGGTAGTATTTATTTAGATCTAAACATTACACTAACAGGACTATAGTCTCTTGCACACTGTATATGTTGAAGTTCTACAAAGCTGCAACCATACTTTGTCCCTCCAAAAAATGGTATTTCCGTAGAGCACTTGAGCAAGTGGAAACAAAGTCATTATATTACACATTTGCACTTTACAAAGATGATTAGAGCCACAAAACATATATGAACATTACATGAGTGGTCGCTTTTTAGAATAATTCAATGACCCAACTAAACTACATGAAAAATGAAATGCTAAGCCTTAGCAGTCAAACATGGATGAAAAGCTGTTCCACAAGCAATCCATTGTCGTTTACGACTGTGTGGTAACACACAGTTAGGAACCTTTAACCATTCCTTTCTCAAGATATCATAAGTAACCAACCGGTTCATCATTTTAGATCGAAGAGATAACATAAGCAATCCTCTGTTACCCAAACACGACATCTTAATGTGCTTTCCATAGAATTCTAAGCACCATATATTTGGCATTCTGTCAACCTCCTTCCATAAGAGAGTCATCTTCTGAAGCTCCCATACGCATACACAAGTTGCGGCGTTTTTTGTCAGCAACCCAACTAGCATTATCCTGCCACTACACTCTACGAGCGCGTGATCGCTTAGGTGTGGTGGGGCCGGGATTGTAAACTGCTTCTAAACTCCAGTTTCCATGTCGTACGACACGATCCCATCTGGGTCTGATCTCAGGAAATACATCGACCCGTCTACAGTGACAGGTTGTGACCTAAAGTTCAACGACAGTGGAAGCTTAATACACAATGGCATCCTTCAAGGGCATGTCCACTTTCTTAATCGAGTCATAAACTTCATACTCGTCATCAAAACCAACCCAAATAATCTGGTAGGACCTAATTTTCTCGTTGATGGTCATCCAGCAGCCACTCTTGATCAGACCTTGACTGCTCAGCCTGTAATCACGGAAGGATCAGTTAACGGGTTACACACATAGAACTTCAATGAAAATATCAAAGAAAACAAACGATCCACCAGCAGAAGCTACAGGTAAGAATGATCCATTTTTGTGGGTAATTGCGTGAACCGTGGGCCTGTTGCATTTTTCTTGAAACGGTCATACACACATACATGGCTCAGTGTTGACATTTTCATGGGTTCGGGTATAAAACCAAGGTTGGGTTCGTGGGACTTGATTACATTGAACAGAGAAGCTATTAGATGTTAGTAATGAATTCCATTTCTGGCAAACTGACCGGAACCGGAAGAAGGTTGTGACAGGAAGTCGTGCAATGACTGCTTCGTACAAGTCTTCTGGGAACTCTTTCCAGATTTCTTTATCCATAGTCTCAGCTGAAGTAGATTTTGAAGGAAGGTGAAAGTGTGTTGTCTTTCCAGATTGCTTCGTACACGGACCTGACCAGCAGCAACCAAATCCTGAACAAAATGAATGTCTGTCTCAATGTGCTTCGTACGTTGATGCTGAACCGGATTGCAGGACAAATAAACAACACTAACATTATCACAATAGACAAGCGTAGCGGAAGATAAAGGAGTATGTAACTCACGCAGTAAATTCCTCAACCAACAAGTCTCAGCAACAACATTAGCAACACCACGATACTCCGCCTCTGCACTAGAACGAGAAAGCGTTGGCTGACGCTTAGAGGACCAAGAAAGCAAGTTGTTGCCAAGAAATACACAATAACCAGAAGTCGATCTCCGAGTAGTGGGACACCCAGCCCAATCCGCATCAGAATAAGCAACCAAATTTGTTGTAGATGAAGAAAATAACTGCAAACCATAATTCAGAGTACCCTGAACATACCGCAAAATCCTTTAAGAGCAGAGAGATGAGGCTCCCAAGGATCATGCATATGAAGACAAACCTGCTGAACTGCATAAGAAAGATTCCGGTCTAGTAAAAGTAAGATACTGGAGAGAACCTGCAAGACTCCGATACAAAGTCGGATCAGATACGGATCACCACCAACACCTAGTTTAGACTCAGTATCAATGGGAGTCCGACTAGGGTTACAATTAAGCATATGGGCTTTCTCTAAAATCTCAATTGCATACTTCTACTGAGATAAAAATAAACTTGAAGAATCACGCGTGACAGAAAACACCAAAAAATCATAAAGTGGACCAAACTATCATAGCAAACTCCTGAATGCAAAGAGCGAATAATCCTTTGTAACAATTCTAAAGAAGAAGCTATAAGCACAATGTCATCTACATATAATAACAAATAAGCAGTATCCAATTCCTGACGGTATATAAATAAAGATGTGTCACAACGACTATGATGAAATCCCACACGAGTAATATAAGAAGCAAACCGCTAAAACCATGCTCGATGAGCTTGCTTGAGCCCATAAAAGAGCGCTGGAAGCAAGACACATAAAACAAGATGAGTATAATCTCGAAATTTAACGACCGAACTAAATGTCTCATCAACATCAACCCCCTCTATCTGAGTACTGCCATTCGCCACAAGACGAGCGTTGTAGCGACTGAGCGTGCCATCTGCCAAGTACTTGTGACAAAAAAAACTACATACAACGAACAATATTCGTATCTGGTGGTCTAGGTACTAAAGTCCAAGTGTTGTTTTTAATAAGTGCATTATATTCATCACGCATAACATTTTGCCAGTTTGGATCACTAAACGAATCACGATAAGATTTTGGTAACGGTGAAACCGAGGACACATGTAAATTGAGACGCTCAGTGGGACGATTAGTCCCGACACGAAAACGTGTGACCATGGGGTGAACCGAAACTGGGTTCGGGTTTTCAGGTGGATCGGGAATTATAATAGGTGATTGAGCCACGGGTTCGTTTTGGGTCGCGGGTGACTGAGTGGGGTTAGGCGTTTGTTGTTGGATCGCGGACGGAGGCGGTGAGTGGGCTTGATGTTCGGTGATTGGAACTTGGGCATCATCAAGGTGGTGTTGGATGCGGGTGTTATGAATTGGAGTGATGGGTTCAGGTGGGAGTTGCACAGCGGGTTTGGTGGGAAATGCTGGTGGGATAACATCGGGTATGTCGTCTAAAAAGGTATAGGTAGGTGGTAAAGCGGGTTGAGTGGAGCCATAAGGAAAAACAGTCTCGTCAAATGTAACATGACGAGAAATGATGAGCTTATTTGTTTTTAAATCAAGACAACGATACCCACGATGATTGGAAGCTTGTCCCAAATAGATGGAAGGTGTGGCGCGAGGTTCAAGCTTGTGATTGGTGTGAAGGTGAGGGTAACATAAACACCCAAAGGTACGTAAAAGGCTATAGTCAGGGTTTGTTCCAAACAAACGGGTATAAGGTATTTCATTGTTAATGGCAGTAGATGGTAAAAAGTCTAAAAGGTGAGTGGCCACATTGAGAGCTTCGACCTAAAAAGTAGGTGGAAGGTTGGCTTGAAAAAGTAAGGTTCGAATGAGGTTATTGATAGTACGAACCATGCGTTCAGACTTACCATTTTGTTGGGATGTTTTTAGACATAAAAAACGAAACTGAATGCCATTGTCAGCAAAAAGTTTATGAAAGTTACGGTTATCGAATTCACCCCCATGATCATACTGAAATGAACGAATTTCAGACTTGAACTGAGTACGAACATAGGTACGAAACAATACAAACTTAGACCAAACATCGGATTTATTAAGCAAAGGATAAACCCAAACAAACTGCGAATGGTGATCTAAAACCAAAACATAGTATTTAAACCCTGAAAGACTCGGTATGGGTGAAGTCCACACACCCGAGTGAATAATGTCAAAACAAGAAGTAACGACAGTATTAGAACTGACAAACGGAATCCTCACGTGTTTCCCAAGCTGACAAGCATGACAAAGCACGGGAGGTTTCTCCTTATTACACGAAATAAAATTATTGGAAACAAGATGACGTAGCACTTCACGTCCTGGATGTCCAAGACGCTGGTGCCACGTATGCTGACTAACAAGGAAAACATGAGGAATTGGATATGGATCCGTGACTGGGTAAAGATCCCCCGTGCTATCGCATCGGAGAAGCACCCGACGCGTCATGAAATCCTTAACAGAAAAACCAAACGCATCAAATTCAATAGTACAATTATTGTCACGAACAAACTGACGAACCAAAATCAAATTTTTTACGATATGGGGAGTAATAAGAACATTATTTAGATGTAGAGATTTAAGAGGAGTTGGCAAAATACTATGGCCCGTATTAGTGACGGGTATAGATAGACCGTCACCAACCAAGATAGATGGATACATACACGTATTAAAATTTTCACTAAGACTATGCACTGAATTATTAAGATGAGAGCTCGCACCTGTATCCATATTCCAAGCACCATGAGTGGGATCCTGAAAATATCCGGTAGTAAAAGCATGAGGTGAAATGGTCGCCTGACCCGAGGGAGTATTGGGTCCAATGTTCACGGGCAGAGTAGCGGGCTGAGGAGGGGTACCAAATTATTGGGCCACAGTGGGGGCAAGTGAGCCTATTGGAGTGGGCTGGACCTGCGGCAAGTAATAAGCAGGTGGGTATGTTGGGTGTATTGGGTTGTTCGGCCCAACAGTAGCATAAGGATTAGATGGGTAGGCCGGCTGTGAGAACCCAGGTGGTATGGGGCCAACGTTTGGGCCAGTAGATGAAAACAAACCCGCATTATAAGCTACAGGTTGTGTACTCGTATTGTTATTGATTCCCAATGTGTCCAACTGTTGAAGCAATTTGGCTAAAAGATTATTTGTGATATTTTCATTGACCGGTCCAGTCATGTTGAACTAACAATAGATAAAACGTGGTGATGGTAAAGAACGAATGAAATAGTAGTGAAGTTTAGGGTTTAGTAAATCTTTGATTGGGATATTAATGAAACAAGAGGTGGTAGGGTTATAGGTTGTATATTAAAATTGGATGGTTGTACGTGTTGTAGGAAAACACAATCAAAAGGAATAACAAAAGATTATAAATGTGATCCAAATCACTCAAACGAAATCCAAGTGTTTACACTTAATCAGTTGTGACCTAAAGCAAGACTTTTGAACGAAATTCGTCGACCTTGCACGCAAAATGAACAAAACGTGTTTGACCTAAGACACAGTGATGGAAATATGTTATCCAAAAAGCTTAATCATTTTCACAACATTAGCTATACCAATAGCCAAAACAAGGTAGAAAGATAGAAAGGAAATGTTGAAAGATTATTAAGAGAGAAATAAAGAGGTGGAAGATTCACGACCATACACAAGTGATGAAAATGGCAACATACACCCTTCCATATGTGGAGAGGGTTCTATTCATACCCTTGAGCCAGTGGGGGCTTATGGGCTTTCTAACTTGGCCGGGCGGGTGGCTTTTTTGGCTTTGAAGCCCTCGAAAACATTGGGACAAATTATTAGATTACAATCCATGCACGTGGAACACCGATAGGATATTACTTAAAAAGGACTAATTATGACTAATATGTTCGATACAATTCTTGTTCGATCTTAATAAATATTATGGCTAACAATCATATCCCCCAATTGTTGTGGATCTCTTTTTCACCCCCCCCCCCCCCACTCCTCCGTACCACCGATGACGTTGAGGCATGTGACTTTTTGTGTTTATGCTTTGCCTTGTTTTGGTCTTGTCTTGATTGTAATGGCTTTGTTCATTCATGCTTTGTGCTCCTGGATCTTGTGCCTTTATGATTTGTCTTTGAGTTCTTGAGATCGTTAATCTTGATCATCTCCTGGAAATGTAATCATCTTGATTTGACTTCTTGATCAACTAGTGCTCTTGACCAACATGCTCATACATTGTTACAGTCTTGTTTTGACATATTAATGATTATAATGTCTAAACAATTCCCCCAATTGATGATTCTTTATATGACTTTGAGGCTCTTTGATAGGGGGAAGATTAGAATCAAATATCTTGTCTTTGAATGATTTGACTTTGAAGCTTGAGTATGGCATGTGGTTTCATGAATTCCGACTTCGCTGGCTTAGGGTGGCAACACCAGTCATCTTATCCTGAAATAAAACGTTAGCAATAAAAGATGGAATTTGGCTTTGTACATTCATCTTGAACTTCGGTTGCATTAACCTCCGGTTTTTCCTGTTTTATAGTTATAAATACTATCACCTATGATCAGGTAGATTCAAAGAATCTCCTTGACAGGGTTTCCAGCCATAGCATAGGATCTTCTTAACACAGATGGTATTAGATTCACCATGGCTTGCTAGTTCTAATTACCGGAACGTCTTCAAAGCAGACAACCGGGTAGTTGTGAAATCAGATAGTTATATCTTTCTGATTAAGTCGTCAATTCATTTAACTGGACAAAATTGATTTTCCAGTTATCCAAGCTTGATTCATATAGAATCTTTGCATGTCACCTACAAGAGCTTGTTTGATGTTGCTCAAGCAGGAATTTCCGTCTTCACTGTGAATACTGTAAGTATCACTCGGGATGTTCTGGCAAGTCTCAAGGATAATGCGTTGGGACTCTGTATTACAACTTGTGAAAATTTATGGTGTTCAACACGGGTATTTTGAAATTGTGTCCTAATGAGATTTATAATTAGATCTCTTCTTGGATCTAAAATCGATTCTGATGCACTTTTGGTTTTAGTTAAATCGGAGGCTGGAGCAGACTGCACCTATTTCATTATCAACAATTCGGGTGAGATGTCAGAGTTATCGTGTATGTGTCTCTCCGTAACAGATGAGACAAGTTTCATTTGAGAGAACCCGAGAATGGCTTGGGATGGGTTGTGCATTGCATCACTGGGTCACTTTGATGTCGCCTCAATATCAACTATCATCTTTGTGAATTTGATAGATTATGTATTGACCCGGTTTCTGCCTAAAGTGTAAGGAAGGGCTTCTCCCTTCTTTGCCACCCTGTTCCATACACTTTCTTTATATTTCTTCAACCTCTTCAATGCTTACCAAGACGTCATTACTAACACCTTGTTGTGATTGTTCTAGTGTTAGCTCAATCTTAGTCTGCATTTTTCTCTTATACACATTCTTCTCCAATCATACCTAAGGACTGCTATTTCTAACTATGGAGTATCCTTGGGTAGATCCCTCCGGTTCTGGTTGGATCGTAGGACTTATACCTAACCTTAATCACCTTATGACTTCATCGACGTCATGAGATTAATTGGTTGTGGGTATAGTGATGGTAACCATAAAACCATTTTTGACATTTTTATTTTCAAATACTCCCCCTACACATGTGCTCCGAGATTCGAAATTGTTTAAGCACATGAAGAAGAGTGGAAAGTGTTGCACTTTGAGGTTCTTTAAGATTAAATTCTTCTCTTATCTTATTTTAATTCAATTTTCTCCCCTATTATAACTTAATTAAAACACTTAGTATTTGAAATACCAATTGATTAAAAATTTGCATGAAAAACTTCCATCGGGGAGTAAATTTATTACATGAAATTCATGAATTCAGATTCCAAACAGCTCCCCTTCAACAGTGTTATATGTGGGATATCCAATATTTTGTAAACTTGACCATTGGAATGAAACAATTGAATATGACACCACAAACTGTTGAAGACGGAGTGAGAGATGCCTTTTAAGTGAACAAGTATATGATAATTGACATTATAAGTTTCCACATTTTTATTTCACAAAATGTGTTTGGATACATAAAATTGACATTTATGAGATGTATCCGACACATTAAAAGGCTTTGTTTTAAAAAGCTCCCCCTCAGAATTGATTCACATAAAATGACATTCTAAGTACTGCAATTCTTTGAAAAATTATTCGAGGAGGAGTGTTGAACACACAATTTTAACAATTGACCACTTTTATGGAAAATACCACAAATTATATTGTAGACAATTTTGACATGGATAAGTCTTTTTGAAAAATTATGTTCAACGATTTTTAAACCACAAGATTGAAGACTTCTCTTCTATTTTACAGAAAGCGCACTGAAGCGTACACTCTCCTGTTACATTCGGGACCGAGTTATGCCACTGAAATGTTATAAGTCATTCAAGAAAAAAATTTTAGTAAATGACATGTTTTGAAGCATTTGAATACTCCTGTTCGAACTTTATTTACACACCTGTGTCGATGTTAATCAACATTTCTAGGTACGTAAATGTTATCGATTCCAAGAGACATGTCGAGAAGATTCCTTTTGGTATTTTGATAAATTTTATGATTTTATATTTTGTTTATTCTAGGTTTTATATTTTTCTATTTTTCTTTTGTTGGGTTTTATATTTTTTTTCTTTTTTTCAATTTTTTTTTAGAAATCAAAAATAAGAAAGAATAAAAATATTTAAAAATTGATGTTTGATGATCAAGCAGATTCCTTTGCTAGAACCTCCAGTTCTTTTGGAGTCAAACATCTCATACCGAGTCGTTTGACAAGATACTTAAACCTATCTTCGATAAAGCTTTAGTGAAAAAGTCAGCTAATGGCTATTCAGTTTCGACAAAGATATAATTCAACAATCCTTTTCGACCTGTTCCTTTTATGAAGTGATATCTGGACATGATGTTTTGGTACGGGGAATGTGATGGATTGCACGGAGATGGCTATGCGCTGCCTTTGGTCAACAATCATAGGTATTTTATCAAGTGAAAAGCCATAAATCTGTGGAGCTGAGTTCTCAAACATAGAACTTGAGCGCAGCCGCAGATTAAAGACACATACTCGGCTTTGTGAAGCACATTGAAAGATGCAGTACATGCGTTTTTTGGATGACCAGCTGACTAACTATCACCACCTAAGAAATTGATTTGCCATCCAGATGTGCTCTTAACGTGAATCGAGCAGCCCGCGTGATCCCGAATCTGAAAAGACAGTGAGTTCGAATAACGGTGTCCTTCCGGATACCAGAGCCCATATTAATGGAGTCTTTAAGGTACGAAGATCCGTTTAACGCTAGTGTTGAGATGTTTCTCAGTCGGTTTGTTGATAACCGAGCAACAAATAACATGTTGCCATGCACAAATACTGGTCTACTTGCTGTTTTAGGTACATGAGTTGTCTCGGACCATACTACGATATTTCGTTTTTGGGTCGACCGGTGAGTACCTACTCAAGTCACATCAAGGTGGTTTTTGTAGCCATTGGTGTACCAATGCTATCACATGAGGTCTTGCCCATTTTTTTTTTTTGCTTTTTTTTTAAGTATCCTTGAGCATACTTAGCTTGGTATATAAAGTATTACCACGAGAGGGATTGGTGGATCTGAATTCCTAAAAAGAATTTTAGCTCCCCCATCATAGACATTAGCAAACTTGCTGTGCATTAGTTTTTCAAACTTTATAGAAAGTTTTGGGTTCGTGGAACCACAATATAAATATATGTCATCAACGTACATTTGCACAAGCAGTATTGTCTTCCCCATGTTTAGTTATGAACAGAGTTGGATCAATAGACGTTGGAGAACCGTTGGATACCAGGAAGTTGGAAAGTTCATCATACCACGCTCTTGGTGCTTGTTTGAGACCATATAATGCTTTCTTGAGACGGTAAACTTTGTCAGGATGATATGGGTCAACAAAACCATCTGGTTGGTTTACGTACACTTCTTCCTTCAGAGGTCCGTAAAGAAATGCTGTTTTAACGTCCATTTGGTACACTGTAAATGATTTGTGTGCAGCATACGCAATGAACAATCGTACAGCTTCCAACCGAGCAACTGGTGCAAATGACTCTTCGAAATCAATTCCTTCCTTTTGAGCATATCCCTTAGCCACAAGACGAGATTTGTTGCGAATGATAGTATTTTCCTCATCACGTTTGTTTTTCCAGAGCCACTTTAAGTTAATGACATTTTTGCAAAGTGGTCTGTCGACTAATATATTCCTACCATCTAGTCGATCAAACTGATGAAGTTCTTCCTGCATTGATTCAATCCATGCAGAATCAGCCATGGCTTCTTTGATGTTCTTTGGTTCGGTTCGACTCACGGTGAGTGCGAACATACACATCTCGCCATCTGTTTCTAGCTGACGTCTTGTTCTAACTGATTGAGAAGGATTTCCAATGACTTGTTCTAATGGATGATCTTTTGTCCAACGTTGTGCAGAAGGATGGTGTTGATAGAAAGTATGCATGTTTGACGACTCAACATGACGAGACGATGTCTCCCCTTGATCTTGTACCGGTGTACTGAAGATGTTGATAAATTCATCGTCATCAAATTGTGCATTTTCTGTATTGGTTTCTGCTTGATGAATGTTCTCAGGTGCAGTGACAGTTGGTACTTGAGTTGGAGTTGGATGTGTTGAATGAATGTTCAATGGAGGTGGATCTGCAACATCGGTTGTTGTAGAAGTGTGAGTTGTGTTATGTTGTTGACGTTTATCGGGATTATCAGCAGCATGTACAGCGGAAGACTTTGACACAACATGAGAAGTTCCATTGAGTAATTCACTGAACATCGGACTATAAAGCAATTCCAGCTCATTTGACGTTGTTACTGTCTCAGCAACTTGAGGAACATTTTCTTGACTTTGTGGACCGGGACTTAAACTGTCTTGTTCAAGTACCGTCGTTGAACATTGTGGACCGGGGTCAGAACTGACATGATCTGACGCCATTTGAGGCAATTCGTCAAAGTTAACATGAATTGTTTCAACTATCATTCTTGTTCTCTTGTTAAATACCCTGTAAGCCTTTGACTGAGTAGAATACCCAACAAAAATACATGCATCACCTTTTTCCTTCATTTTATCAAGATTTTCACCATCTCTGATGATGTAGCATAGAGAACCAAAGATGTGAAAGAACTTGACTGACGGTTTCCGGGCATTGATGATATGATAAGGTGTTTTCTCATGTCGAGGAATTACAAGTGAACGGTTTTGAGTAAAACATGCTGTTGCAATTGCTTCAGCCCAGAAGAACAGAGGAACTTTAGCGGCGCTTAGCATTGTTCGAGCAGCCTCAACAAGAGTACGGTTCCGTCTTTCGACAACGCCGTTTTGTTCAGGTGTTCGAGCAGTTGACGTTTCGTGTCTAATTCCCTCTTTTGCAAAGTATGCATGAAGAGATTTATTAAGAAATTCCGTGCCTTTGTCAGTTCGAACTGTTGTCACTTGAGCATGAAGTCCTCTTTGGACAAGAGTGAGGAAATCAATGAGAACTCCAGGTGTTTCGTCTTTGGACCGCAAGAAGTGAGTCCAAGTATATCGGGAGAAGTCATCAACAATTACAAGAACATATTTCTTTCCATTAATGCTTTCTACTCGCATTGGACCACATAAGTCCATGTGTAGAAGTTGTAACCGTCTTTTTGAGCTCGGGGTAGTCTTAGTATGAAAAGACTTTCTTTTTGCTTTCCCCAACTCACAAGAAGAACACAGATGATCTTTGACGAATTTCAGCTTTGGAAGGCCATTCACAATATTATTCTTTGAAAGCAAGTTGATGGTGTCGAAGTTTAAATGAGATAGACGACGATGCCATAACCATGCTTGAGATGATGTTGCTTTAGCCATTAAGCAAATTGGATTGAGAGTTGTTGAGTCTTGCAGAGAAATGGAATACAAATCTGTGCCACGAGAACCTGTGAGAAGATCATTCCCTTCAAATCACGGATATAAACATGTAGACTTCGAAAAGCAACTTCCAAATCCGCATCACAGAAATTGACCACGAAGAATAAATTGTTGATTTAGCCCTTCGACGTAATAAACCCTTTTGATAGTTATAGTTCCTTGAAAGGTTCATAACCAAGAATTGGTGCAATTTGATCATTTCCAAACTTCACCGTGCCCAGAAATTTCTCCACAAAATTAGTTAGAAGCTTGAGATTTCCGGTCATGTGCTTTGAGCACCCAGAGTCTACGATGAATAGAATTATCTCGACGAGCTGCAAAAGAATTAGAAGACAATGGAGTATTGAGGGTGGGACACAGTTGGAGCACCTAAGGAGTCGTTGTTCCAAAATATTAGCAGTTTCTAGATGCATTTTCCTATGAGGCATACTAACGTTTGGGTTAACCTTTCGTTTTTGAGAATTAGGTTTTCCTTTTGTTCCAGATGGTGTTATACTTAGGATACCACCAACTTTTGGGCAAAAATGTCTTACTAACTTGCTTATATATCTTCCTAGTTATGTTTCTAGATTTCGTGACAGTGGAGTCTGTTGCAACGGTTTTCTTACTGGTTGTTGCAACAGGTTGGTTCACATTATGCTTGGGTTCTGTATCCTAAATGCACAGCTATTGGTTTGTGTTCTAGTCCTAGAATTCACGCCATTTATATATATGTTAGATCACACAAATCATGATTGGTCAGTCAGCAAACACTGTCCAACAAAGTAACACAATACAAAAGTTAACATTCGATGGTCTTAGAATTTCAAACTGTCATTACACGCAGAGGTTACAGACGTTTTATTATTTGAAAAACTTAAACTTCTCTACGTTGTGGTCTTCTACTTCTTGCTTCTTCCCATTGACTATTGTAGACATTGATCTATCTTTCAGATGATTTGCTTTAAGCTGTGGTCTGCTAACACTAGTATTGGGAATTACTACTGTTAGAGAATGACACAGTTTGTTTAGGTTTACCTAATGTCTTGATGCAACGAGGTGTTCTAGTATGATTGGGTTTGTGGCACTTTATACATTTCCTGGTGCAATCACATTTGTGTTCCTGACAATTGGCAATTTTTCTGAGCAAAATCTGTGCAGTAGTGACTGGTTTTGAATAATCATTAGACACCATTTTGTGTGGTAAACTGGCTTTGTCTTGAGAAATCTTTCTTTGATGAGAATCTGAAACATAGCTGGTTTACCTAAAATGGATTGTCTTTCATACTTTTAAAAGCTTCTGTTGTCGAATAACAGTTGATTTTTCAAAATATTAGTTTCCACTGGATTTTCCTTTTCATCTTTTCTATGGTTTCTCTAAAACTCAATTATTGCAATTCCTTTGTCTTGTAATTTAGCTGTTACAAGTCGTGAATTTTCATAATACTGTTCACGTTCTTTCAGATTTCACGTTTGACTGGATGTTTTGAAAGATTTGTCTTGTTTTATCTTTTCTTTACAATGTTGTAAATCAAGTTCAAGATTAATCGCATGTTTCTGAAGAGATTCAAAATTCTTTGACATTGTTTTACTCTTTGAAAGCTCTTTTTCAAGACGTTCACACTTTTCCAAGGTTTCTCCGTAATCACATTGCAAATCAGTTGAATCATTCTAAGTCTGTGTATATTCCAAGTATCGCTTTCATGTGATCAGCATCAGTAATATTCCTTGAATGCGGTTCGATTTCATTCAAAAACTGTGTTTTTTTTAGTTCCATTTGAGACTTAGATATATCTACCTCATCTTCAAGTGAATTAAATATTTCAAATCAGGCAACCATTTCCTATTCATAAACTAGTGAAATCTTTTCTAATATCCACATTGATTTTACTTAATTTTGGGGCTCACAAAATTTCCTTCTATTGTGTTTTGAATGAAGGATCGATGTTCCAATATATGTTCTTTATGCGATTGTTTGTTGCAACGTTCCACTCCCATCAAAAATGTGCAAACACACTTTTTTATCTTGAAAAGTTCTTTAGAGTTTGACACTTTTATCCCAGGAATGGATTCATCGATTTCGTTTTTCTAACCAAAAGTTGGTTGTTACGAATGGACTCTTGGAGGGAAAATTCATTATTAGTAGATGATTGACTCATCGTTGACATTTTTGGAAAATTGTGTTGCACAGCCGACTTTTCCCGTTGTGGAACGAACCAATCATAAAGATTATTCAACTGAGCATAATCAAACGGTCTGATTAGATCGCTTAATTTTGATCGACGTTCTTTGTCAAGACGAATCATTTCGTCAGAATCAGGGGTTAACATCAACGCAAGATTATCATTGTAGCAACCTATATCATATCAGACGAGGATTCGCTCTTTTGAGCTTTCTTGAGGAACTCAGGTTTTGCAAAACTCGTTTTACAATTAGATTATGGCATATTCATTGTTTGACAGATTGGCGGTTTTTATACAATATCATTCAAAACCTTGCTTTGTTTTCTAAATCAATTGACTTTATTCAAGTTCTTGTCTTCCACGAGTTTTGTAAAACTTAATCTGAGCCTCTTTTTCTTGTGACACTTATAGGAGCTGGTTTCTTGATGTGCACAAAGACTCCCTTTTTATATCGAAATCGTTTGATTTAAATCAATTTATTTGTTGAGTATATGCATTAGATGATTTTGCAAAATCGATTTTGTATGACATTAAATCCCCTTTAGCTTTTGCACAATCAATTTCCACCTTTGACGCATAATTCACATCCTTATACTTATCAAGTTCCGCTTGGAACTTCTTAAGGTCTTTGAACATCAACTGATTAGTCTTGGACAGTTCATTGTTTGCTTCTTTGAAATGGTTATTTGATGATTCTAAACTTTTATTTTTAGTTTTGAAATCTTCAATTTCACCTTTCAATTTATCAACTAACTCCTTGTTTGATGATTCCAAAAATTTATTTCGGTTTTTGCTGTCATCAATTTCACATTTTAGTTTCTGAATTAAAGAAGCAAGCAAATCACGTTCTTGATCAAGATCATCAGTTTCATCCTGGTCATCCTGAGCTCTATCATAACATATATCCGATGAATCAATAGTGATATTGGTGTCACCTTGTTCCGTCGCCTAGATTATATGTCATTACTAGATTCAGGTTGCTCAGGATGTTCATTTTCCATGGCAAACACATTATAGTTGTCATTATTGTTTTGTACCTTATGCATTGGCTCATCATCAAAGATTGGTCCAGAATTGTCAACTGAATCTGGAGTAACCTCTTGAAGTTGTGCCATGTACATATAATGTGCTTCCAATTCCTGTTCTTCAGACTCATCATCAGTATCATCCTTCCAATCAGCTTGTTCTGCATTCAACTGAACCCCAGCTTCCTCTTGTTTACACAATAACATTTTTTCTTTGTGATAAGCTGCATCCTTTACTCGTTTCGGTTTCTGACATTCCCTTGAAAATGCCATATTCCTTGAGTTGGTAAACACTGGAATGTCCCAGACTTTTGCTCACGACGGAAGTACATTACATTTTCCCTAGCCCAGCAAACATTAATTGCCTTTGATTATCTTAACCCCAGTTCCTCTGTTAAGTTCGTTGAGAATTATCTTGATTAGTTCGCTGTTTGTGTTTGATGAAGTTCGAAGGTTGTTGTTGGTATGTTTGTAGATCTTTTGAACGAGAGAGAAATTAACGCCATTGAGTTTTTCAATTCTCTTTTACTTTGACCATTTCCTATCTTCAGTAACCGTTAGCTGGTTTGGATATAAGTAGGGAGCAGAAGAGAAGATGTAAACAATTGCTTTTCCTTTGTTTCTGGTAGACTGTTGCTAGCTGGTGGAGGAAGGAATATTGAGTGTTTTGTGTAGGATGGTTTGGAGGATAGGAACTTGTTGTTGAGCAACAAGTGCAAGTGGATTGCAGTACGTGCTAGTATTTCAGTTCGTTTCATTGACTTCATTCTGGTGTTGGCTTCCAGAATTGTCATAAAAGCTTGTGATAGGAGACAGTCTTCAGCATCTTGACTCTTGTTAACAAGAGTCACAAACCTTTGCCATTCTGGTGGTAGTTGAAGTAAGAAAGGACATTGACCTGATGATTAGTAAACATTTACATGATTTTCGGACAAAGCTCATTTCATCTTCTTGTAAAACGTGGTATACGATTCAAGTGATTCACTCTCGTGATGTGAATTTTCCAAACTCCCAAATATAAATTGGTTTCGAGATCTTGGAACACTTAATTGAGTTCCACTGGTTTCAATCCTTTCAATAGGCTTTCCCCCCCCCTTCCCCCCCCCCCCCCCCAACATTTCAACGCATTCGGACAAGCATCAACTGTGGAGTAGATATCGTTATCTATCCCTGTCAGAATGATCTGAACGGCTTCAGCTTCAGCATTCATTTGATCTCGTATGTCTTGTGAAACATTCTTATAGTTCTCCATATACCTCTCTATGGTTGTTTCAGAACTTCCTTCAGCAACTGGAACTGTTTTCTCAGCCCATTGATATATGTATGGAGGATTTTGGAGACTATAGTGGATGAGTTCACGGTTAGGTTTGGTGTCAATGTATCTCTTGATTCTGGATTTCCACTGAACGTAATTACCCGGTGCTAACATTGGTGGACGATCTTTGCTACCCGCTTCCATGATAGCATTATGAAGAGCATTCGATGATTGAGTTTGCAAATTGGTATTTGAATTTGACATTGTGAAGTTGTGAATGGATATCGGATCTTAAGTAGGTAAAGTGTTTGTTGTTGTGGATTGAAATCAATTATCGTTCACGGGATTTTACAAATCTTAGATTTAAACCGAGAGAAGAATCGTATCTTTCACGGGATTTTACAAAATCAAGAAAAAACCCGTGAATGATTTGATTTGGAATCTGCGGGAAAATTCTAAAAAAAACTGAAAAAAAAAAAAGGTCAATAAATAATGGGGGAAAAACGATGTTTTGGGCATTCGAAAAATCCCTTAACCAGTAAAGGGTGGTTTACAGCGTGATCAGTCTCGTTTTTTCTCTTCGATTTGAGAGGTCACGGGCTAAAACGGACTTACGGATTCAAAAGTTTGGCTGTTTTTCTGAAACCCTTTCGTCACTCCAAAAAAATTTTCAAAAAATTTCTCGTTCGGATTAGCTCGTTCGATCACGCTCGTATCGATCACGCTCGTTCGATCTCGATCTCGTTCGTATCACGCTCGTTTCTCGATCACGGTTCGTTCGAGCACGCTGGTTCGCCATTCACCACTCGTTCGATCTACGCTATCGTTTCGATCACGGTTTCGTGCGAACCAAGTCGTTCGATCAACGTTGTTCGGATTACGCTGGTCGTTCTACTAGTTCGATCACGGCTCGTTCGATCCACGTTCGTTCGAACACGCTGGCTTCGATCCCACTCGTTCGATTCAATGATGGAAAAGTCATCGTTCATCAAAACAAAAAAATTGTCACTAGTTCGATTCTAAACAGGAATACCACATCGTCTGGATTACAGAGTTAAGGAATTCAAGATTAAACGGATCAATCCGGGTATGAATACGCGATTCTGGACTCAGAAGGATGTGACAAGGAGTAAAGAGTTTATGTATGCTATTGAAAGGAGATTGAAGACGAGAAGGATCTACCAGAACTTGGAATGCTTTGTTGGTGGACGTGTTTGTGATATTGACTACAGACTTCTTCAGAGAACAGAATGAGCTCTTCATTCCATTCATAAGGTCAATATCATATGTAATATATTATACACTTTGTACATGTTATCCCAAAAGCTTAATCCATTTTCACAACATAAGCTATACCAATAAGCAAAATAAGATAGAAAAGAGATAAGGAAAGTGAAAGATTATTAGAGAGAAATAAAGAGGTGGAAGATTACACACACACACAAACTATGCAAATGGTAACCAACACCCTCTCCATGTGTGGAGAGGGTTCTATTTATACCCTTGAGCCATGAGTGGCTTATGGGCTTTCTAACTTGGGCCGCCGAAACATGGACAATATTAGATTACAATCCAAGCCCATTGAACCCGACTAGCCTATTACTTAACAAGACTAATTATGACTAATAAGACCGATAACATTCTTGTTCGACTTATATAAAATTAAGGCTAACAATCTCCCCCAATGTTGAGGTCTCTTTCTTCACACTCCTCCGTACCACCGATGACGTTGAGGATGTGATTTTTGACGTTTATGCTTTGCCTTGTTTTGGTCTTGTCTTGTTTGTAATGGCTTTGATCATTCATGCTTTGTGATCTTGATCTTGAGCCTTTATCATTTGACTTTGAGTTCTTGAGATCGTTATCTTGCATCATCTCCTTGACTTGAATCATCTTGATTTGACTTTCTTGATCAACTTGTGCTCTTGACCAACATGCTCATACTTGTTACATTCTTGTTTGACATATGTGATTATAAGTCTAACAATCTCCCCAATTGATGATTCTTTATTTGACTTTGAGGCTCTTTGATAGTGGGGAAGATTAGAATCAACTATCTTGACTTTGAATGATTGACTTTGAATGATTGACTTTGAAAGCTTGAGTATGAGCATGTGGTTTATGAATCCGACTTCACTGGAATGAGGCTGCAACACCGTCGTCTAAACCTGAAATAAGACAGTTAGCAATAAAAGATGAATATGGCTTTGTCATTCATCTTAGGTAGATTCAAAGAATCTCCTTGACAGGGTTTCTAGCTCAAAGCGTAGGATCTTCTAACACAGATGTATTAGATTCACCATGCTTGCTAGTTCTTATTACCGGAACGTCTCAAAGCAGACAACACGGTAAGAGTGAATCAGATAGTTACTATCTTTCTGATTAAGTCGTCAATTCATTTACTGGACCAAAATTGATATCCAGTTATCACAAGCTTGATTCATATAGAATCTTGCAAGTCACCTACCAAGAGCTTGTTTGATGTTGGCTCAAGCAGGATTTCCATCTTCACTGTGAATACTTAAGTATCACTCGGATGTTCTGGCAAGATCTCAAGGATAATGCGTAGGACTCTTTGTTACAACTTGTGAACTTTATGGTGTTCAACAAGTGTATTTTGACATTGTGTCCTAATGAGATTTATACTTTGATCTCTTCTTGGCTCTAGACTCGATTTGTGCACTTTTGGTTTTAGTAATCGGAGGCTGGAGCAGACTGCCACCTATTCAATATTAACAATCTCGGAGTGAGATGTCAATAGATAACGTGTGTATCTCCGTGACAAATGAGACAAGTTTCTTTTGAGAGAAACCCGAATGGCTAGGAAGGGTTGTGCATTGCATCACTGGGTCCATGATGACTTTCTCCAATATCAACAATCATCTTTGTGATTTTGATAGATTATGTATTTACCCGGATTCTGCCTAAGGTGTTTGGAGGGCTGCTTTATTTTCACCCTTTATCCATACATTTCTTTTTAATTCTTTAACCCCTTCAATGCTTACCAAGACGTCATTACTAACACCTTGTTGTGATTGTTCCAGTGTTAGCTCAATCTTAGTCGGCATTTTTCCCTCTTACTCATTCATCTCCAATCATACCTAAGGACTGCTATTTCTAACTATGGGATGTCCTTGGGTAGATCCCTCCGGTTCTGGTTGGATCGTAGGACTTATTCCTAACCTAACCACCTTATGACTTCAGAATCGTCATGAAATTAATAGGTTGTTGGGTATGAGATCGAACCATAAAACCATTTTCTGACATTGTTATTTTCAAATACTCCCCCTACACATGTGCTCTGAGATTCGAAATTGTTTAGCACATGAAGGAAAGAGTTGCACTTAGAGTCTTAAAGATCACATTCTTCTATATCATATTTTAATTACAATTTTCTCCCCTTATTTTAAATAATAAAACACTTAGTATTTGAAATACCAATTGATTAAAATTTGACATGAAAAATTCCATGGGGAGAAAAATTATACCACGATATTGTATGAATTCATTTTTCAGATTGCTCCCCTTCAACAGTATATGTGGGATACCAATATTTATTAAAACTAGACATTGGAATGAAAAATTGATGACACCACAAAATGTTGAAGACGGAGTGAGATGCCTTAGTGAACAATGTATATTATTAATTGACATTAAGTTTCCACATTTTAATTTCACAAAATGTGTTTGGATACATAAAATTGACATTTATGAAATGTACCCAACACATTAAAAAGACTTTGTTGTAAAAGCTCCCCCTTAGAAATTGATTCACAAAAAATGACATTCTACGTACTATAATTCTCTGAAAATTATTCGAGGAAGGGAGTGTTGAACACACAATTTTAACAAATACCACTTTTTATCAAAAAATACCACAAATTATATTGTAGACAATTTTGACATTGAAAGTACTTTTTGAAAAATTGTGTTCAACGATTTTAAAAACACTTGACTGAAGCGTACACTTCCCTGTTACATTCGGGACCAAGTTAGGCACTGAAATGTACATAAGTCATTAAGAAAAATTTAGAAATGACATGTTTTAAAAGCATTTGAAACTCGTGCTCGAACTTCATTTACATGCCCGTGTCGATGTTAATCAACATTTCTAGGTACGTAAATGTTATCGATTCCAAGAGACATGTCGAGAAGATTCTTTTTGGTATTTTTGAAATTTTTCTGATTTTATATTTTGTTTTTCTAGGTTTTATATTTTTCTATTTTCTTTTTGTTGGATTTATATTTTTTCTTTTTCAATTTTTTTATAAATCAAAAATAAAAGGAGAATAAAAATATTTACAAATTGATGTTTGATGGATCAAGCAGATTCAATTGCCAGAACCTCCAGTTCATTTGAAGTCAAACATCTCATACCGAGTCGTCTGACAAGATACTTATACCTATCTTCCGATAAAGCTTTAGTAAACAAGTCAGCTAACTGGTATTCAGTTCCGACAAAGAATAATTCAACAATACCCTTTTCAACTTGTTCCTCTATGAAGTGATATCTGACATCGATGTGCTTGGTATGGGAATGTTAGACTGGATTGCACGAGATGGCTATGGCTTCCTTTGAGTCACAAATCCATAGGTATTTTATCAAAGATGGAAGCCATAATTTGTGAGTTGAGTTCTCACATAGAACTTTGTGCGCCAACACGCAGATAACGACAAATACGCGCCTTTGCTGAGACATAAGGTTGCTAGTCTCTGCTTTTGTCGAAGTTGACCAGTTGAACTAACTTATCACACTAGAAATTGTACTGCCACCAGATGTACTCTAAATGGAATCGAGACAACCGTGTGTGACATGAACCTGAAAAAGCAGTTAGTTCGAAAACGGGGTCCTTTGGATACAGAGGGACCCATTTGTTAATGGAGTCTTTAAGGTATCAAAGATTACGCTGACCGCGGGTGAGATGTTTTCAAATCGGTTTTCACTTGATATGCTTGAGCACAATAACATGTAGCTTTGTATAAATATCTGTTTACTTTGCTGTGTTAGGTTATGAGTGCTCTGACCATACTGACGTATTTTGAATTGGTCGACCGGAGTACCACTCAAGTCAGCATCAAGGTATTTTGTAGCCATTGGTGTACCAATGCTATCACATGAGGTCATACCATGCTCTTTAAGTATCTCTTGAGCATACTTAGCTTTGGTTTATAAAGATACCACGGACTGGGGATGTGTGGATCTAAATTCCTAAAATGAATTTCAGTTCCCCATCATAGACATATCAAAACTTGCTGTGACATTAGTTTTCAATCGTTTTGAAAGTTTTGGTTCGTAGAACCAAAAATAATGTCATCAACGTAGATTTGCAAAAGCAATATGTCTTCCCCATGTTTAGTTATGAACAGAGTTGGATCAATAGAACCTTTTGAGAATCCTTTGGATACCAGAAAATTGGAGAGTTCATCATATCACGCTCTTGGTGCTTGTTTGAGACCATATAATGCTTTCTTGAGACGGTAAACTTTGTCAAGATGATATGGGTCAATAAATCCATCTGGTTGGTTTATGTACACTTCTTCCTTTAGAGGCCCATATAGATATGTTGTTTTGACGTCCATCCAGTATACGGTAAAGGATTTGTGTGCAGCGTACGCAATGAACAGCCGGACGGCCTCCAACCGAGCAACTGGTGCAAATGACTCTTCGAAATTAATTCTTTCCTTTTGAGCATATCCCTTAGCTACAAGACGAGATTTATTGCGAATGACAGTATTTTCCTCATCACGTTTGTTTTTCTAGAGCCACTTTAAGTTAAGGACGTTTTTGCAAAGTGGTCTGTCGACTAATTCCTATAAATCTAATCGATCAAACTTATGAAGTTCTTCCTGCATTGATTCAATCCATGCAGAATCAGCCATGGCTTCTTTGATGTTCTTTGGTTCG
This sequence comes from Tanacetum coccineum, assembly GCA_026074375.1. Classification (NCBI taxonomy): domain Eukaryota; kingdom Viridiplantae; phylum Streptophyta; class Magnoliopsida; order Asterales; family Asteraceae; genus Tanacetum; species Tanacetum coccineum. The sequence goes on from BQNB010047907.1 coordinate 36,270, forward strand.
GTTCGACTCACGGTGAGTGCAAACATACAGATCTTGCCATCTGTTTCTAGCTGACGTCTTGTTCTAATTGATTGAGAAGGATTTCCAATGACTTGTTCTAATGGATGATCTTTTGTCTAACGTTGTGTAGATGGGATGGTTTGTTGATAGAAAGTATGATGTTTGACGCATTCAACACATGAACGAGACAATTCTCCCTCTGTTTATTGTACCAGTGTACTGAAGATGTTGATAAATTCGTCTTCGTCAATAATTATGCATTTTCGGTTATTGGTTATGCTGAATCATGTTCTCAGGTGTGCTGGAAGTAAAACTGTGGTACTTGAGTTAGTGTTTGATTGTGTTGATTCGTATGTTCAATGGAGGTGGCATCTGCAAACATCGGTTTTGTATGTAGAAGTTGTGAGTATGTTATGTTGTTTGACGTTTATTGGGATTATCGAGCTAGCATGTATCAGCGGAAAGAACTTTGACACACTGGAGAAAGTTCTATTAAGTAATTCACTGAATATCGGACTATATAGCAATTCTAGCTCATTTGACGTTGTTACTGTCTCAGCTACTTGAGGAACATTTTCTTGACTTTGTGGACCAGGACTTAAACTGTCTGTTCGAGTACCCGTTTGTGTCGAAAACATTGTGGACCGGGGTCATAACTGAGGTGATCTGACGCCATTTGAGGCAATTCGTCAAAGTTAACATGAATTATTTCATCTATTATTCTTGTTCTCTTGTTAAATACCCTGTAAGCCTTTGACTGAGTAGAATACCCAACAAAAATACATGCATCACCTTTTTCCTTCATTTTATCAAGATTTTCACCATCTTTGACGATATAGCAAAGAGAACCAAAGATGTGAAAGAACTTAACTGACGGTTTCCGGGCATTGATGATATGGTAAGGTGTTTTCTCAGGTCGAGGAATTACAAGTGATGGTTTTGAGTAAAACATGATGTTGCAATTGCTTCAGCCCAGAAGAACAAAGGAACTTTAGCGGCGCTTAGCATTGTTCGAACAACCTCAACAAAAGTACGGTTCCGTCTTTCGACAATGCCGTTTTGTTAAGGTGTTAGAGCAGTTGACGTTTCATGTCTAATTCCCTCTTTTGCAAAGTCTGCATGAAGAGTTTTATTAAGAAATTCCGTGCCTTTGTCAGTTCGAACTGTTGTAACTTGAGCATGAAGTCCTTTTTGGACAAGTATGAGGAAATCAATGAGAACTCTAGGTGTTTCGTCTTTGGACCTCAAGAAGTGTGTCCAGGTATATCGGGAGTAGTCATCAACAATTACGAGAACATATTTCTTTCCATTAATGCTTTCTTACCCGCAATTGACCCAATAAAGTTCCATGTGTAGATAGTTGTAACCATTCTTTTGAGCTCGGGGTCAGTCTTTGTGTGAATAGACTTTACTTTTTTGCTTTCACTAAACTCACAGATGAACACCAAATGCTCTTTGACAAATTTTTTATTTTAGGAAGCCCAATTCAAATATTATTCTTCGAATAGCATAGCTTGATGGTGTCGAAGTTTAAATGAGATTGACGGACGAATGCATAACCATGCTTGACGACGATGTTGCTTTCAGCCAGGTAAGCAAATTAGATTGGAGTTGTTGAGTCTTGCAGAGTAATGGAGAAATACAAATCTGTGGCCACGAGAACCTGTGAAGAAGATCAATTCCTTCACAATCACAGGATATAACATGTAGACTTCCGAAAAACAACTTCCAAATCCGCATCACAAAATTGACCAACGGAGAATAAATTGTGATTAAAGCCCTTCGACGTAATAAACCAGTTTTTGTTTGATAGTACATAGTTCTTGATACCGATCTCCATAACCAAGAAATTGGTGAAATTTTGTTAATTTCAAATCTTCACCGTTCCTAAAATTTCTCCATATAATTAGTTCGATGTTTGAGTATTCCGGTCATGTGCTTTGAGCACCCAGATCTCCCGTCGACGATGAATCGGTATTTAATCTCTACGAGCTGCAAAAGATTTAGAAGACAATGGAGTATTAGAAACAGTGGAACAACCTAGGAGTCTTATGTTCTAAAATATTAAGCAAGTCTGAAGCATTTCAAAGAGGCATACTAACGTTTGGATTTAACATTTCCTATTTGAGACTTAGGTTTCCAATTGTATCCGGGTGGTATATACTTAGGATACCACCAACTGCATGTCTTACTAACTTGCTCATATAGCTTCCTAGTTAGGTGTCTAGATTTCTTGATAGTGGAGTTTGTTGCAACGGTTTTCTTACTGGATGTTGCAACATATTGGTTACATTCATGCTTGGGTCTTTATTACTAATAGGCACAGCATATTGGTTGGTCTAGTCTATAATTCAAGGCCCTTATATATAATGTAGACACAATAATCCAGATTTTCATTCAGCACACATTTTCCACAAGTAACACAAACAAAGTTGACATTCGAGGTCTTAGCATTTAAACTGTCATTACACGGCAGTTACAGACGTTTTCTTTATTAGGAAAACCTTAATAATTCCTACGGTGGTCTTCTACTTCTTGCCTCTTCCTTAACTATTGTTGACATGACCTCTATCTTCCAGTTGATTTGCTCTTAAAGTTGTGGTCTGCTAACACTACAGTATTGGGAGTTACTCCTGTAGAGAATAGACACGAGTTTGTTGTTTCCTAATGTCATTGATTGCACTGAAGGTGTTCTAGTTTGATTTGGCTTTGTGTGCAACTTTATTCATTATGGTGCAACATCACATTTGTGTTGTGAAAAATTGGTGATATGTGTTAAATTGCTATCATAAAAAACCCAAGATTTCACCAATAAAAAGCCAAAAATATTGCCAAAAGATGGAAATCGGGTGCTTTTGTGGTCAACGTAGCAGGAAAGGATATCAAAGTCAAAAAGAGCAAAAATGAAGCAAAAACCGACAAGAATGAAGAGGAAAAGACAAGAGAAAGATTTGACAGCCAATATCGAAAGCCGGATCAAGGATCCGTGGTCGAGAAGTGTACAGAAAGTAGAAAAGGTCAAAGTTGAAGTGATGAATTTGACCATTTATACTTGAAGAGATGCAAAATTACTAAAAACACCCTTTCGGGCCCTTATTACACCATTTTCGGATCACAAAAAGCCACAATGAGCCCAAAAACAAAGACCATTTCTTGTTTTTTAAAACTACAAGGGTCCATATATTTTCAATTCTGGAATGTCTTTTTTATACTACAACTTGTGGAAAGAAAAAAGGGGTTGTATTGCAATTTACCCAATCTTCTCAAAACACACGGGGGCTAGTTTTTCCTCCTATAACCGTTTATTACCATCTTTTCCGCCAAAACCACCAACTCCCCAAATCCTTTTCCCGTCTTTCCAACTACAAACCCAACCTCGTATTTACAATCTCCACGTCATTTTTATGACGTGGCAGCCTCCAATTGGTGCGAACACATCATCATACATCATCAACGGCCAAGATTCAAATAAAAGACATCCAACGGCTTGGAATGATTGAGTTCTCATCTTCTCTTCACTCTTACCTATAAATAGAAGCTTGTAATTCAGTTTTTAGTAGTTAATGATAGTTAGTTAGTTAGTTCAATTTTCTTTGTAATTTTTCTTTTTTAGCTTACGGTTACTGTTCATTGTTGCGAATTAAGCTTTTTAAACTTTCAATTCAATTGTACTCATTGTTTCTTATCTTGTACTTTTCTTTTAAAAGTAATAAAGCTATTAGAGTTGTGTTTGTGTTCAAGTTCTCAAGAAATAAGCCAGTTATAGTTAATAAGCTTGAAATAAGCTCAATTTAGCTTATTTTGTTTCCTTCAGTTCAAAAGTAGTTCAAACTTTGTTAAAAGCTTTCTAAATACTGAATTTGTCTATTTTAGTTCAATAATGTTCATTTGAGTTCAAGTTGATTGAATTTGGAAGCAATGAGGAGTAATAAGCTCATTTCAGCTTATTGAGATAAGTACTCTTGGTCTAGAGGCTAGGAGCCATTAGGACATTGAATTTAAAGGTCATTCACTCAGAAAGAGTGGCCTAGTGTCTGAGATTACAAAAATTCAGGTTTCACTCTCTATTTTTCATTATAGCATTTGAAGCTTATTCTAGATGCTTATTGAGAATTCAGAAATGCTTATTCCTTATTGAAGGTTGTTTAGTTGATCATTAGTTTTAGCTGTTGTTAATTTTCCATTGCCTATTCTAGCTAAATAAACCTTTTAGTTAAATCTGTTTTAACTAGTGTCAAATTCTTTGCTGAGTAACTAGCTTATTTCTTTTAATAAGCTGTAGATTTTAGTGCTTAAATAGGTTAATTAGATTAGTTAAAGTTAGAGTAGATATAAGGTTTTAGCAGATTTAGTTTTAAAAATAGATTTTGAGTAAAATTTAGTTTGGACAGTTTAGTTAAGTAGTGTTTGGTAAAAGGTGGTTTTGACTTTAAAAGTCAACAAGATTCTGTCAAAATACTTTACATAGTTTAGATTTTCAGAGTTATCAAGTTTTAAAAAGGATTTGAAACTTAGATTGTAGATTTTCAAGATTTAGAGCTTAAAAAGCTTTAGCTAGCACCAGGTCATTTTAAGTGTTAAGTAGATTTGAAATTAGATTACTCAATGGATTTTAGAGTTCAAACTTGGTTAGTGTACACTTAGATACATTTAGTGAGTTAGTTCATGAGATTTAAGCTTAGAAATTTGGCCTGCATTTGAGTTTGTGTCAAATATCTCAGCATAAGCAGTATTAACTCAGTTAATACTGCTGATGCTCATCATTTTTTAAGCTGCCTTTTAGCACTTGTAATTAGAAGATAGAATTTAGTTTTAAGCAATTTAATAGTACTCTATTAGCTCTTTATAGATCATCTTTTGAGTTTCATTTTTAAGCTTTAGATTAGCTTTTATGTTCCTGCAAAAGTGGTATAGCAGCATGATATGTGCTTAATTACACATATCTTTTACCTCTAAAAATGAGCTTAAATGACCAAAAACAGACAAAAACTGCCAAATATATGTTTGTTTTGCATTTGTGTTGTGCAGGAACGGATATCTCACAAAAGGACGAAAAACCAATCAAAAAGAGACAAAACAGGACACGGGATGGAAAAGTGTGTGGAGACGAAGCCAAATCAAAGAGCTAATTTCTTGTTAATCTTGTATACTTGTAGCTTATTTCTTTTTAGACATCTCTAGTACACATTACAATCTTCATTTAGCTTCTTTTGGTTTCAATTTTCATTGAATAATAAGCTTGATATAAGCCAAAGTTTGAAAAAGTTAGGAAAACCTTAGTTTCTGTTGTTCAGTTTAAAATGCTTAATTTTTAGCTTATCTAGTGGATAAAAGTTCAATGTGCTTTTATTAAAGTTGTAGTGGATAAGCTCAAGTCCAACTTTGTAGTTTTAAGATTTTGCTAATTTTCATTTTTTAGATAAGCAAAAAATAAACTAAATCGTAGGGTCTGTTTGGTACTCTTTAGATAGTTAAAGGATTCCTGTTTTCACTATAGTGTAATTTCCTTTTATTTTTCCCGCCTACCCTTTACTTTCATTTGTTTCACTTTCTACCCTGTCTTTTTAGAATAATAAAATAGGATTTATATTTTTAATATTAGTTTTAATAAATTAGGGTTTAGGTTTTAATTAGCAGAATTAGGGTTTAATTGATTAATAAAAATTGGGCATTTTCATACCATTAGTTTTTTGCACATTTTCAGTAATTAAATATCATTTTTCTTTATTTTTCCAATTAAATTTGTATTTTCTAGAAATTAAAATATGTTTAATAATTTCTTTTTCTTAAGAAATTCATAGAAAATAGAAAAATAGTAGGAAAAATCTAATTCTTTTTGTAATAATTTTCTTTTTCATTCTAGTATTTTTGAAAAATAGAAATAGATTTTTAGTGTTAATTTTTATAAAAAGTGTATTTTTAGTTAATTCATTTTTCTTTAGAAATTCATAGAAAATTCAAAAATAGCTAAAAAATTCTAATTCTTTTTCCTAAAATTTTCTTTTTAATTTTGTGATTTTTAGGTATAAAATTTGTTGGTATTAGTGCTTTAGATTTTAAATTCTAGTTTTAGCTCACATTTTTAATTCACGTTTGTTAAATTTTTCGTATTAGTTAACCGTTTTTAATTCTTTAATCGTTTTTTCAATTTAATTGTGCTATTATATTCGTAGTGTAATTCAAAATTAAAAAAATCCTTTAACCATTCTTAACTCGAATCCGAATTATTCCCGAATTTCAATTCACGACTTCGTTGGGATACGACCCGAGAAGAAAATACTTCCCGGTTAAAAATATACGTATTGTGTTTTCTTAAGTGAGATTTTATCCTTTTATATTCTCTTGTTTGAGAAGTAATTTGGAAAGAATTGTCACGGGATTTATACTATACATATATAAATTTGACTAGTGCTTACACACGTACCAAGTGTACACTTTCCTTTATTCGAAGAATGAGTCCTATGTTGACATTTACTTAGAAGTCGCATGTCCCGAGCAATTAAATGTTTTTGATAAAAATGCTTAGGACGAAGAAGACTTCTCTTCTTTTTAAGATAAAGCACACTAAAGCGTACACT